>BTPG01000001.1:117926586-117934086 GCA_036245525.1 Semisulcospira habei | reverse complement strand
GACCGGTTTGGCGTTGAATTAACCCTTTGCGTGTCGGTAGCGGTTTTTGTCGCGATGATTCCGACGATCACTATGGCAGCGTTTAATTCATGAAAAGGATACGTGCAACTGTAGCTCCTTCGCGTTCTATAACCTCACTTCGTTATTTTTGTAAATAGCCTAAATTGAAAAAGGTTAGAATTTAAACGCAGAATCCCTTCTTCGCACGTGTGGTCGATCGGCGCACCGAGCTTAATTCCCCAACCCTCAACAGAGACATAGAGTCTCGTGTGCCCCCCCCCCCCCTTTGCATAGATGCGGCTCATGAGAATCCATGACTCTTAGTGACTCAGATCTGTTCCAACTACTCCTCATTCCAATAGATTGCGTTTTTTTAAGATTAAACGTTGGGCTGTCTTGCGGTCTGCCGCCTAAGGCCATTTTTAGCGTCCCCAGTGAGCAAAAGGTACTAAGAAACGGCGTTATATATCAGACCCCCGCACAATCGTGCGGGGCTCTAATATAGCTGCGGCCGAAGTCGGCCCGAGGACCTTTTGCTTAATGTTTTCTTGTGAAGTGAAAATTCGCGTGACATTTTGCAAGGGACGTCACCGCGCGCTGCATTTCCGATAGCTCCAGGGATACAATTTTTATAATTTTTTTTTTAAAGATGTATGTTAACCCATGACATCCTGAGGCTGATTTTGTAAAATTTGTTATTTTTCCTATGAAGGCTACGTTACAGATTTCAAACTTATTTCACACACGGTGTATTCCGAATGATTAGGGTTAACCACGTCTTGTCATGTATTTTTGACCGTCTTTTGTGCTGTGCTGATTTTGTCGTGGGCTGGCGACTGGATGCGATAAGGATGGGAGCAAGGGATCTAACCTTTTTTTTCTCCGCGCTGAGTCATTTCCCTTGGTATACAGAAAAATGGGGAAACAAATTCATTTTGCTGTCAAAATCCAGTTTGTTTGGTTGTTGTTGTTTTTTTGTTGTTTGTTTGTTTTCTGTTTTTGTTTTAATAAAGATGTTTTTCAAGCCCCTGAATAATCGTTTATTGTATTTACTGTGTGTTAAATCCACCTGCTCCAGGGATGGATATGGTTACAAAAATTCGCGATTACAACGGTTTCTCAATGTTTTTCTTTTACCTTTTTAACATTCCTTTCTTAATCTATGCAGGTAATTAGCACATGTAACCTTCGTTCATCAGGGAAATATCCTACCTAGCAAAGTAGAAGAGCAAAAAAGGTCTTTCCTTTATGGCGTTCAAAGTTCAAAATCAAACAAAAGTAAAGTGAGTATTGTTGTATATAATTAGTGTAAAACATACGAAGGACATTAACCCATTTAGCCGCAACACCCTACAGCAGGAGATGGATTGACCATGCTAATTCAAGAGTAGTACCAGATGAGCTTGGCGCCTAAAGGCGCCAAGCTCATCTGGCACTACCCTTGAATTATCATGGTCGATCCATCTCCTGCAGATGGCACATAGTAGTTCGGTAACACCTGCAAAATTTGGGAAATGTGCCCATGTTGTTAAATGGGTTAATAAAGGAGATATAGTATGAACTATTCGCCTTTTATTGCTTAGAGAATCTGCGTGTTTATTTGGGTTGTTTGTTCTTTTGTTTTTGGTCTCTCTGTCCACATGTATATCTGTCTGTGTAAGCATGTTTGTCTCGTATAAATATGAAAGTTAAGACGAAAAAGATTTTCTTTCTGAATGCATCCTTCGCGCTAGTGCTGAGGGTATCTGAAGTGCTCTTGGGCATTGCTGTAATGCTGAAAAAAAGATACTCCAAATGACGTCACTCTGAAAGAGAATACAAAAACATATTCCTGTTCTCATAACACTCGAATGATTGTTTAGTTTCTTCTCCAACATTTTAAAAAAAAATCTATTTTCTTGCAGATGAGCCCGTGATTTGATTTACTCCTTTGCTGCCGGAACACACTAAAAGCGCACACCTGCATGAGGCATAGATCCTCATGAACCCCCGCGTTGCGGGGGTTTATGAGGATCTATGCCTCTTGCTGGCCTCATGCATATTTGTGCGCGTCCCTCCGGCATCGACAAGTTTACTCGACACTGAGTGAATCTTCGATGGTTGAGAAACAAGGTCGTTTTTGAACTCTTGCAGCACAGGTCTAGAGAAGAGAAATGAGTTTGCACGATGTGGGCCAATGTACATACTATATTATTTTCTAATAGTCTATATAGTAACAGTGTATAATAGTCTAATAGTATGCTCTAATAGTCTATATTTCTTCTAGTCGCTGTGGTCTTGTTAGCATGTATTTAGTCTAGTCCGATAAACAAGACAAGCGTGATTAGAAATAAATATAGTGCATCGTGACAAACGTATTTCTTTACTCCAGCCGGCAGCTGGCAACACAGGCCTTGGCCTCACAGTGTACAAGCTTTCCATTAATGGAAAATTCTCCGTATTTGACGGATGCATTTTGACAGGGACGAAAGCAATGGAAGGCCGCTCGTCCTCGAGAGAGAAAATAAGGTGTCCCAGTCATGAGTTTTTACGCGGTTGCAATTCTTGGGTGACACGCACCTCACCCGACAACAGCCCCTTGTACGTTTGGTGTACATACGAGTGGCTTTGCGATCAGTAATGTTGTGCTTATCCAGACCGTGTTAACAGTATGGGGCGGACTGAACAGCGCCTGGGACGGACTTTTTGTCAGGCTATCCGTCCCGATAACTGAAAGTTTTAAGGTACAAGACACAAGAAACGTTTATTGACCATATTGACAATATCAGTAATGTCGTACTTATCCAGACCGTGTTAACAGTATGCGACGGACTGAACAGCGCCTGGGATGGACTTTTTCTCAAGCTGTCCGTCCCGATAACTGAAAGTTTTAAGGTACAAGACACAAGACATTTTATTGACCATATTGACAATGCCAATGAGGACTGTGTCCTGGTGCTAAACACACACACTCACAACCGTTAAACAAAAATACATACATAAATAATTGAATGCCTTAAAACAAAAACGGCTAAATGAGATCATCAGATGTGTGTACGGCCTAAAATAACTTTAAATTAAGTCATTCAGCCCCACGGCCGTATTTCCCAAATTTTGGAGGTGTCATCTAATGACTATGCACTAGTTGCAGGAGATGGATCGACCATGATAATTCAAGGGCAGTGCCAGATTAGCTTAGCGCCAAGCTAATCTGGCACTGCCCTTGAATTATCATGGTCGACCCATCTCCTGCAGTAGTGCGTTAGGGCTGAATGGGTTAATACAACCTCACACACACACACACACACACACGCACGCACGCACGCACGCACGCACGCACACACACACACACACACACACACACACACACACACACACACACACACACACACACACACCATAAAATAAATTTCGGACATTGTACATAATATATCACCCTAGCTGAAAGCCTGGTATAGTTCCGTGGATTCACTGGTAAATGTACTTAATGCATTTGCACCAAGTGTATTTCTACCCAGAAATTATCTATGTATAGTTCCTTTGCATAACTGCAGGCTACAACAAATACGGTGTGAACTTGTCTTGTGTAAGCGTGTTTATTTCTTTGTTGGGATTTAGTCTTCGCATTTTACACGCTTGTCAGTCACCTTTTTTAGTCTGGATTTCAAAACACGTTACCATCGAGCAGTGCCCCAAGAGCAATGAGATTAACCCATTTGGTCACAAGGCCACCTTTCCAGAATTTCGTAGGTGTCACTTCACGATTATGTCCCAGATGCAGGAGATGGATGGACCATGATAATTCAAGGGTACTGCCAGATTAGCTTGGCGCCTTCAGGCGCCAAGCTAATCTGGCACGACCCTTGAATACATCCATCTCCTCCTGTACGGGGTTGGGGCCAAAAGTGTTACAATTATGAATGACATCCCGTTACGTGAAATAAATCACGAGTGTTCAGTTCGACCGATAAAATGCGAGCTTTAGCTCGCATTCTATCGGTCAAACTGAGCACTCGTGATTTATTTTGTGTAACGGGAGGTCAGCCATAATATAATTTATTTCCACTGACTTTCTAAAAAGGTTTTAACCTCAGAATCGACATACTCTTTTTCTCTTCTAAGTGGTGGCGAGTGTCGGGAATGGTGCGTTGCCACAAGTTCCTCTTACATTTCCCCGCTTTCAGTATCTGAGAATGTGCAGAGACAGCACAACCCGTATCACCACACCTGAAGCTGAGACTGCCTTGTAAACGCATGGTGGGGAAGAGAGTGCGAGCTGTATAAAATACCAAAAGCCGGCTAAAAGGATAGGCCAGTATCGCAAAGTAAAACATTAATAAATTTTGAAGGCGTTTTTGTGTTTCAAGCTACATCATACGATACGAGCGCGGCTGCGGACCCAGATGTGTGCTGGCCTGTGATTTTGGACCTTACGGCGAACTTCAGCAAACAAGGTTTGCCATGATTCTCTTTCTTAACTGAAGTGCTTGATTCGGCGTACTTACTGTCCGCGAAGGTGTTCAAAATGGCTGCCGCTATGCCGGGGCGCTTCGAGATTTGAACGATGTTTGTTTTTGTACTCCTTGCAGTAGCGACCCCGCAAACAGCGTTGCGCCCCCACAAATCAATAAAAATAGGTCTTGTTCTTCGCACGAGTGAAATATCGCCGTCCGCCATATTTGTTTGTATCGGTGACTGTCTTCTTATCTCCAACGCAGAAGAGGGTAAAAGTTTTGACCAATCAGAGAAAAGGTTCGCCTAGGTTTGCTCAACACGTTCAGCGAACCTTTTCCGACAGCGAACTATGGTTTGCCGAGGTTCGTGAATTACTTCGAACTAGGTTCGCCGTATCTTTAGATCGTCCAATTAAGAACCAACCTGGTTCGTCCGAGATCGTGAACTGTAGTTCGTCAGAGTTCGCGAACTAAAGCCGTTCGTTTAATTAAGAACATGCTTAAGGTATTTTAATGTCCGAAGAAAAGTAATGATCGATAAATTAACCGCTTACAACCATGGAGCTGCTTTTAATTAATTAACCCATTGTGCATGCGGTCACCGGTACTGTCAACAGATTTGGTGACCATGCACAAGGGGTTAACGTACGAAAGGATAGAAGAGCCGCAAACATGTTATCACGTGTGAATGTTGCAGATGGACACGGGTTGGATTCGACTGGACTGGAGACTTCGGAGGGCATTTCACACACATGTTTTAACGCCGTCGCTGCGAAATAAGTGAACAGCACCAAAATGCAAGAGGTATAGATCCTCATGAGTCTCCGCACTTGCGGGGGCTCATGAGGACCTATGCCTCTTGCCGAAACCACCATGTATCTAAGTTTTTTTGTAGGTCAAGGGACCTTTGGCGTTGAATTTACGATTTCAAAAGCACATATGGGTCCACTGACAGTGAATGGATTAAAATTAGGGTGGTTGGCGAAATGAACTCGATTTTCGAAACTGATACGTCATTCGCAATACGAAAACAGAAAGCTATTAGTTTAACCCATTGTGCCAGAGGTACGAAATACTGACATTTTGGAGTTATCCTCTGAGGACTGCATTATAACTTAGGAGGCAGATCGACCATGATAGTTCAAGGGTGGTGGCAGAATAGCTTGGCGCCTATAGGCGCCAAGCTATTCTGCCACCACCCTTGAACTATCATGATCGAGCCGTATCTTGCTGTGGTGTGTCGCGGGCAGAAGGAGTTAATATTCCGTGAGGTTTTCAACTCACGCCCGTGTACGCTAGTAACACATTAGGAAAACAAAGAAAGTCGTTTTCTCTATGTACTAAAGATCTTCAAATGAAGGACCATGTAAATCATGTCTGCAAACTTGCTTTTCTGGAATTAAGACGCATCAGTTCTATCCGTCATTACCTCACTACTGAAGCTACCACCAAACTGGTCGTCTCTTTAGTCTTGTCCCGCATTGATTACTGCAATGCCCTCTTAGCTGGCCTCCCTCAGTGTCTTATTCAGAAATTGCAGCGAGTTCAGAATTGTGCTGCACGTCTCATCGTCCGCGCCTCACAGCATCAGCCCATCACTCCTATTCTGAGACAACTTCATTGGCTGCCAGTCAAACAACGAGTCTCGTACAAAATCGCCTGTCTGTGCCCCTACAAAGCTATTAACTACTCTACCCCTGCCTATCTCGCTGATCTTCTTCAACTATACACTCCCTCCCGCTCCCTCCGTTCAAGTAGTGACACGCGCCTTCTCAGAGTCCCGCTCTTCAAATACAAAACCAGAGGTGACCGTTGCTCTGCGCACGTTGGACCTGTTGTCTGGAACTGTCTACCTATAGACATCAGACATTCTTCCTCATTCACTGCCTTTAAATCTGCCCTAAAGACCCACCTGTTCGATGCCCAATGTAGCTCAGTTCTTTGTCATTATGTACCTGTGTGTGTGTGTGTGTGTGTGTGTGTGTGTGTGTGTGTGCGTGCGTGCGTGCGTGCGTGCGTGCGCGCGAGCGCGCGCGAGTGTGTATTGTAGAATCCGTTGTTTCTTTGGTTTTATGACCCCCTCCACTCCCACTCTTTCAGAGCCTCTTCAGCGCTGAGCGCACTGTTCAAGAAGCAGTCGTCCTACAAATCCCTCACCTCCCAGTAAAGGTTGAATTGGACGAACCGCCCACCGCTGAAGAGACCCTCACAGCCATCCACCAGCTCAAGAGTGGCAAAGCAGCAGGCATTGATGGAATACCGCCAGAGATCTGGAAACATGGAGGCACAGCACTGCACAACAAGCTCCATGACCTCTTTCTCTGCTGCTGGGAGGAAGGAACACTACCAAAAGATCTCCGTGATGCAGTCGTCATCACCCTGTACAAGAACAAAGGCGAGAAGTCTGACTGTTCCAACTATCGGGGAATTACCCTGCTATCCATTGCTGGGAAAATCCTTGGAAGGCTGCTCCTGAATCGGCTAGTACCTGCCATCGCTGAAGACCAACTCCCAGAGGGCCAGTGTGGCTTCAGAGCAAACAGGAGCACCACCGATATGGTCTTTGTGCTGAGACAGCTACAGGAGAAGTGCCGCGAGCAGAACAAAGGGCTGTACGTAACATTTGTCGACCTAACAAAAGCGTTCGACACTGTGAGCAGGCAAGGCATGTGGCAGATCCTGGAGCGACTTGGCTGTCCCCCAAAGTTCCTCAACATGATTGTCCAGCTACACGAGGACCAGCAAGGCCAGGTCAGACTCAACAATGACCTCTCAGAACCATTCCCTATTCTCAACGGCGTAAAGCAGGGCTGCGTGCTGGCACCGACCCTCTTCACCATCTTTTTTAGCATGATGTTGAAGCAGGCCACAGTGGACCTCGATGATGACGATGCAGTGTACATCAGGTATCGTCTCGATGGCAGCCTGTTCAACCTCAGACGACTGCAGGCCCACACGAAAACCCTAGACCAACTGATTCGTGAGCTGCTTTTTGCTGATGATGCTGCCCTCGTTGCACACACAGAGAGAGCCCTGCAGCGCATCACGTCTTGCTTCGCAGATGCTG
>BTPG01000001.1:117909086-117921586 GCA_036245525.1 Semisulcospira habei | reverse complement strand
CAGATGGGCTCTTTGCGTCGGAAAGACCCGTACGCGCACCATCCAACTCACCTGGCATCCGAAGTCTTCCCTCATATCAGTTTGATATTGTACCAATGTCACTGAGGTTTCGTTACCCCCGACGACTACCAGCAACGAACGACGACAGCAAAGTCACGAAGGACAGCACTTACTTACTTATGCCTTGCACCCCTTCTGGGGCATAGTCCGCCTACAAGGGATCTCCAAGAGTCTCTGTCCATGGCTCTCTTGTCCAGTTGGTTCCAGGGCATCTTCATGGTCTTAAGGTCTGCATCCAGTTCCCGGCGCCATGTGTTTCTTGGTCTGCCTCTTTTCCGCGTGCCCTGTGGATTCCATGTTAGGGCTTGCCTAGTGATGTTGTCCGCTGGCTTACGTAAGTTGTGCCCTATCCATCTCCAACGTCGTTTTTTTTTAATTTCGTCTTCTGCAGGCAGCTGATTGGTTTTATTCCAAGTTCGTTGTTGATGATGGTCTCTCAGCACGCTCCCACCTTAAACATAGACAACACTCGAAACATCTCCAAGAGGCAATGAACCTCAAGGTTCCGGATTTGGGGAATATTGTCTATGACCACGGTGGCTATTCGCCGTGACTTCGCTCTCTTTCGTCGTTGGGAGTCGCTCGGCGTAAACGTGACCTCACCATTGCTCTAGTCCACTACGAATGTCGCATGTCCTCTCGTTTTCAAGTCTTTCCAGCGGCTACTGCCTTTCTCCGCACGCCTGTGTAAAACAAATCCCAACAAAGAAAGAGACGCGCTCAGAAAGGCCAACTGATTAGAACGCATTGCCCCTCAAAGTCCTCACTTATGTTTACCAGTGTGTGCTGGTATGTGATTTTGGACCTTACGGCTTTCAGCCGTAAGGTCCAAAATAACATACCAGCACGCGACACAGAGAACTGTGTGCTGGAGGCGCATTTCGATCCGTTACCATTACGCATAAATCTGAAGCTACATTTCAGCACCAGTTGTGTTTGTTGCGCCTTGTCGACACACCTAATGAACTTTAACATCATTTTGGACACGCAGCAAAAGCACACGCGTATTCGCACTTATTTATTTTGAGCAGCCGTTAGCATGTCAATCTATTTTTAGCTGTTTCTCGTACTGACGCGGTACGATGTTTCAGCGTGCGGTAAGATGTTTCGGCATGCGGTACGGTGTTTCAGACTGCGCTACGATGTTTCAGCGTGCGGTATGATGTTTCGGCATGCGGTACGGTGTTTCAGACTGCGCTACGATGTTTCAGCGTGCGGTAAGATGTTTCGGCATGCGGTACGGTGTTTCAGACTGCGCTACGATGTTTCAGCGTGCGGTATGATGTTTCGGCATGCGGTACGGTGTTTCAGACTGCGGTACGACGTTTCAGCGTGCAGTACGATGTTTCAGCATGCTGTACGTTTCAGCATGAGGTACGATGTTTCAGCATACACAGGGGCGGATCCAGAGGTTGTCTGGAAGGGAAGGCACAACCGCCCCCCCCCCCTGCGCCCCCTGCCCCCCCCCCCTGCCGCCCCCCCCCCTTCCGTCCCTCCCATGTGTATGCTTTCTGAACTAGACTGAATCCAGACCAGATCAGTGACTGGTAAGCACTGCAATACAAAGAAAAGCTCTGCAAAGAAACTCAGAAACACGCTTAGAAAGAACAATTGCAATTCAGTTGTGCTAAAATTGTTCCTTCTTTGTGTGTTTCTTTCTTTTTGGGGAATTTTCTTTTCAAAAATACTATTATGGTGTAATTGTTTTTCTAAGCGCGTTTCTTTCTTTGTTGGTGGTTTTCAGACACACTTGTATTTTTCACAGCTGAACATTTTTATTTATTGACAGATGACTTTTTTTTTTTACTGAGGACACAGCACCAATGTAAGCACGTTTTCTTAACGCATTCGAGACGTGCCTCATCCGGACACGCGGCTTTAGGCCGCGTGTCCGGATGCGGCACGTCTTGAATGAGTTAAGGAGAGGCTCATCACGTCTACATACACGTGGCCCCCTCCCCGCCTCCACCCGAGCTCTCTAACAAAACAGGATGCAAACGGGTAGGCCTACTTCACTCATCGCAGAACTAACATTTGACGTATTAGAGAATCAAATGAACTTTGCAATTTTCTTGCTGATTTTCACGCCTAGGGCTTACAGGTCACGATTTGACCTAATCCTACTCCATGGCCGGGACAAACAGCAGGCTTAAGCAAACACTGTTTATGAAAATGCATGCGGGTATTAATGAAAAGATAGTTTTTTCGTAAAATACAAATTAAAGTTATGTTAGCTGTTTTACAAATGACTCCTAAAAAGTGTGCAGAACATTGTCTGATTTTCACACCTAGGGCATACAGGTCACAATTGACCTAATCGTACCCGACAGCCGAGACAAACTGTAGGCTTATGTAAATACCGTATACGAAAAATCATGCGATTATTAATGAGAAGATTGTTGTTGTTGTTTTTTCGTAAAAAGATTCAATTGTTTTAAGATTAACTCAGATAATTCGTAAAATTAATCCCAAAAACGTGAAATTTTTTTTTTTTTTTTTTTTTTCATTATCACTCAAAATGTTCTAGAGGTTGGCTATAACATCGAGTCGTCACTGACTATGAACACGGCGTCGTGGGACTACTGATGCCATGACGTGAAGCTTGAAGTGACGTCATTTCGCTGCTCATGCTATTATTATTCTTCATAATAGCTATGCTACGCCGGACCGCAGAGCTTACGAATGGCGAGAATCTCCGTGTGTCCGTCTTTATTTCTGTGTGCCAGTGTGTGTGGATCAGAGAGTGGGTTAGAGTAGAAAGAAATGGACTCCTGTGGCTATACACGAGCCCACAGAGCGCACTAATGGCGGGAAGCGCTGTGTGGCCATCTTTATTTGTGTGCGCCGACGTGTGTGTTGATCAGGGGTTGGCTTAGAGACGAGGGAAATGGATCAGCAAAATAAGTCTAAACATATGAACAATTCTGAATGTTCCTAAAAGATAAACGCATCTGAGCTCCAAACAATACGGTAGACCGCTTTGGGATGAAATCCTCATCTTGTTTTTAATTACAATCACTGGCAGTCAACACATTTGGTCTCATTTATTAGTACATAATTGACCTTCATTATCCCCCGTGAGTCTGTAAAAGCAAACCCAGCATCACGCCACCATTTGTAATGTGTGTGCGTTTCCTCCAGAGACCACCAAGAGCGCAGAAGACCCACAGCCTCAGGAAGCCTACACGGCTGAAGTCCCCAGACAGCGGCTCTAATAAGAGCCGCTGTCAAGGGACTTAAGCCGTGCAGGCTTCCTGTTACTGTGGCTTCTGCTGTCTCCTACACAGTCTCTCTCTCAAACGTGCGCGCGGCACTGAACAGGCTTGCAATTGCAGAGCTATAGGAATTGGCCACAGTCAGTTAGAGCAGACGAACAGCCATTTCCGCAAAGTTGTTCTGTTTACAAACATTCGCAGTTTTATCAAGAACTTGGAATTTATTTCCGTCGCTATTCTCCAGGAAAAGTTCATTGATTCCAACAGAAATCTTCACTTGAACCTGAACAGCAGCACTTAAAAGTGCAGAAGGCTTATTAATTCTTTTCAGTCAAGTTAACCTGACTCAAGAAGTTTCTTTTTTCTGCGAGTTTTGTCGAAGTGTAGGATATTCTGAATCTGCCTTCTGTCTTGGCACAGCACAGAATTGATATAGAAATTGTCACAATGAATATGAGGATCACTTTGTCTTCGATGGCTCTCTTCCTGATGGTCGCATGTTTGGTGCCTTCTGCAGTTCTGAGTACCAGCCCTTACAGGTGCTACGAACCTTGCATGTGAGTACTCCTACGGTATTCCTTATGTTTAGCCCGTTCAGTGTCAGGTGACGCAGAATGTGTTTCTGCAGTCTTCAGTAATTCAGCATCCAAAAACCTTAGTTGTCCCACTAACATGGATTGCAAGTGGTTGCCAGCAAGAGGCATAGATCCTCATGAGCCCCCGCAACTGCGGGGGCTCATGAGGATCTATGCCTCTTGCAGTTAGGTGGCGTTCGAATTTTCTTGGCACTCAACAGGTTAATGCTTCACGCACTCACGCACGCAGAAAATCACGCACGCAAGCAAGCACGCACGCACTCACTAACGGCAGGTTTGAAAGATGGCTATGTCTATGACGATGTCAATGCCTCAACCGTTGATAAATAAAGCTTCATTGAATCATTGAATCACTAACACACTCAAGCACTCACTCACTCACTCACTCACTCACTCCAGTGTAGTATATGTTGTTACTGTGCTCTTTTAACCCATTCAGCCCTGACGCACTACAGCAGGAGATGGATCGACCATGATAATTCAAGGGTAGTGCCAGATTAGCTTGGCACCATGATAATTCAAGGGTAGTGCCAGATTAGCTTGGCACCATGATAATTCAAGGGTAGTGCCAGATTAGCTTGGCGCCGACAGGCGCCAAGCTAATCTGGCACTACCCTTGAATTATCATGGTCGGTCCATCTCCTGCAACAGGTGCATAGTCGTTCGATGACACCTCCAAAATTTGGAAAATACGTGCGGGGAGTTGAATGAGTAAAAGCGACCTCCTCAAGGCAATAAGGGGTTGATAGATTCGATGTGAGTACAGTGACGTTATTCCTTATCTGTAAAGGTTCACGAACTCACGCACGCACGCACCCACACACTTACTCACGCAAGCTCGCACGCATACACTCACGCACTCATGCACACACTCACCATGTTAAATGTCGTTCATGTTGTAACTGTGCTCTTTTATAGCGACCTACCCCAAACAAGAAAGGGTCAATAGCTCACAATATCTTCTTTATAAATGTTCTTAGTTTGTATTACAACAGACTCGTGGACAAAATCTCTAACTTAATTTACCTCGTAAAATGGAAGACTTTTTTCTTTTGCCACTTTTATACGTTTTGTACGTATTAGAGTTTTACCAACTCCAGTCAGGAACAATAGAAAACACCTGTCATGTGTGCCTACTCACATAATTGGTCAAAGAAAGGAAGGGAAAAAAATTGTAGGTGATGCAAGGTCGGCGGTAACAGCCAAGTTTAGCAATCAACGCCAACCCTGGAGCAGATCACAATAATCTGTTCATTTCCAGATGACGCAGGCCGCGTTTCTGCAGCCTTCGTTAATTCGACACCAAAAAATAAAAATAAAAAGAAAAATAAAATAACTGTCCCAGGAACATAATAATAATATATACATAGTATTTATCTGGCGCATTTCTCATATTTATAATATAACTCAATGCGCAGGTGAAAACCACACACACACACACACACACACACACACACACACACACACACACACACACACACAGACACACACACACACACACACACACACACACACACACACAGGGAGACAAAACCATCAGAGTGGGTTACCTACCATTTTATGTGAAAATGGGTTCCCATATTTCTATTTATTCTAGGGCTCTGGAGTTGATGCGAATGTTTAGAACTCACCTTGTAACTAAGCTCTACAACTTAAAATAAAAAAGACATTTTCTAGAAACAGAGCCACTGGATGGAGAAAAAATGGGTTTCTACCAATAAAGTGGGTGCCTCTCACACAAACACTGGCATTACAGTAGAAATGGGTGTCCTTGTCAAATCATTCATTTTAGCATGAACATCTCAAGAAAATTAGGTGTCTGTAATAAGGTCAAGTTCACGGAATATTTGATGTTTCTTTTCCACATTTATTTGATTGTTGTCATTCTTTTTTCAACTTAATGTATATTCCTTCTTTTTCCTGCATTAAAAATGTAAAGCACAATGACACAACACACACTGAACAAATACCTCACTAAAAAATACCTCTGGTTGATTTTCTAATGATTGTTTGGGTGGGGTTGTGGGGGAAGGAGAGGGGAGGGGTGGGGGTGAAGGTGGGGAGGGGGTGGTGGGGTGGGGGTGGGGGGTGGGGGGTCATCACTTTGGGTTTTATAGAGCTGCTGAATGCTCTCTTATGAATGAAAGATTTTAATTATCCCTGGAATCAGGAGGTCATTTCTGAGGCGCGCAACGAGTTGCACATCAAACCATCCACAAATACACATTTGGAGTGCACCAGATGGATCCAGTTGGACAAGTCCCACATTCCACACTATAGGACAGCTAAGACTGAGATTAGCAATCGCGGCGTTTATGGCGCGGTGCAAGGTTTAAAACTAAGAAACTGTTGTTTTTAGAAGCGTGTCGGGCAACAGTTTTTATTAAAACTGTTTTAAAACCTTTATACTCAACTTTTGTTAATGTTAAAAGTGTTTTCATTTACAGGCGTGTCGTAACTGTTATGCATCTATTCCAACGTAATAGTGCTGGATATCATAGTTTTCCCATTGTCGCCTTCTCTCTTCACTCATCACTCGACTTTCCAGTCCTTCCCTCAAACACGCAGCATTCACACAAACAATACTTTACTATTACACCCTTTGGCAACATTAGGTGTTGTTGTTTTGTTTTTTTTCTCTGACCTAGCATTACATACTGCACTAAACGACCGACTGCAGCAGACGACGCAACTAACGACACTGACTGTGTGACGTCATTTGCATTCAATCAATTTGTGCATACAATCTGACAGGAGTTGCAGTCAAAACGAAAGCATAACACCAACAAATCCACAAACAAAGCAACAGGTTGAACCAAAAGACACAAGACAACAGCAGCCTCACCCAAAGTCTATACGTCCTCTCTCACACTGCGCACTCATACAATCACTTCACTTCTTAGCAACCGGCGCACGAATATAATTATAGGCTAAGACAAAGAAAAACAGAAGATAGTGGTGGAAAACCCTTTAAAATAGAAACAAAAAACGACGTTTCAGATCAAATATTCTTCATCTGACATGGAAACGTATTGGCTAAGTCGCTGGTGAACGTATACATGAATCTCAAATTTGACACTAGACAGAAGTACATCACAACTCAACACTTTTTTAACAAAACAACCACACCCTCAAATAACAAACTTAATTTTGTAGGAACATAAACAATTTACTCCCTCAAACAACAAAATCCCCCCCCCCCACACCCTTCCTGACCCATATCAGCTATGAAGTTATTTATAGCTGAGAAGGGTGATGTCACACACACACGCCCATTTTCAGGGTTCTGTGCGCACAACACACACACATTGCTGGGAGGGACAAGTTTTCAAACACACTACAGGCGTGTCTGTTAAACACAAAAGTGCATGTGTTAACGCCAAAATGAGAAAAACTGATCTTTTTATTTTTTATGAATCTTTACCCCAAGACAATGCAGAAACAACCCTCAGAAAAAATGGGTGTCTGACTTGGGCACCCAGATTTTTACACACACCCATTTTCCATAAGGATGGTAAAGACAGTCACCCATTCCAGATCTTTTGTCTACACACACACACACACACACACACACACACACACACACACACACACACACACACACACACGCACACACACACACACACGCACACGCACGCACGCACGCACGCACGCACGCACGCACACACACACACACACACACACACACACACACACACAGAGTCTGCAGGGGGTATGTACAAAAATACCGTAGAGATTACACGAAAGTATGCGAGAAAAAGTAAGTTTTTAACTTTGTTTTGAACTGCGTAAGGGTGGAGGCATTTCTTAGCTCAGTCGGCGGTAAGGAATTCCAAATTAAAGGAGCAGTACATCTGAAAGAGCGTTCACCGGCAGAATTGAGATGAAACTTTGGAACTTAGAGAAGTTCCTCTCCCGATGAGCGCATGGACTCAAAGTGGTGTCAGCAAGAGGCATAGAGCCTCTTGAGCCCCCACAACTGCGGGGGCTCATGCGGATCTATACCTCTTGCAGTTGGGTGGTGTTCGCGTTTTCTCGGCACTGACTGAACGGGTTAAAGAAAAGGAGTAGGGGTCGGGGGAAAAAAAAGGATGCAGTTCAAATTAAGTTAGCTCCTATTAATGTCCGTTCTGTGCGAGAGACACTTTTTCTCTCCAAGTGTTAACTGTCTTTCTACATACAGACTAATGAGAATGGATAGCGCTATTTTCTCACGGCCAATCTGGTTAATCAAGGGCGATCACTCCTTCGCCGGAAGACGAAGAGGAGTGATCTCCCATTCTTTTCTTTCTTTTTTTTTTTTTTTTTCATCCCTGAAGCAGCACAAGACTGAGTCGACCATGATAGTTTAAGGGTGTTGCCAGAATAGCTTGGAGCTGTTAGCGCCAAGCTATTCTGGCAACACCCTTGAACTATCATGGGCGATCTAAATCCAGAGCACCAAAGTGCTGGTCTTATGAAGCAGTATGCTACGTGCGGTCCCACGACGTCGGTCTTTCTAGTATTTGTATATGAGGTACAGAGCCGGCTGATCAATACAATTCTCACAGATCAACGTCATCTTTAATGGCAGTTAATGTAGATTCATTCGTATATATAAATACAGATATTCTGCCCTGTCGTGAAGGTGAGAGACAGCAAGTCCACGTTTGTGACAGAAAAGCAAGATTTTGCTTGGATTACAATGTAAACTTTGATTTTCACACACACAAAAATGATCAGGATTTTACTTAACGTCTTTTCACATAATATTATTGGTGATATTAGACAACAAAAACAAAAACAAAAAATCAACAACCAAGCACACAGCTTGTTAATATCAAAGAATAGCAATAATTAACACCCAAACCCAGACACAAATTACTTATTAGAATAGTTTACCCACCGTAATATGAATTATGATATTAACTATTTGAATAGCAATATTGCTATGTAAGATGTTATACATATTTTCTGCTAATTTTTCAACTGTTATGGTATTGTGTGTCAACAGATTTCGTTGTAATAGGACATTCACAGATAATAATTGTGCTTAACAGAGATGGGGCTTAAGCACTCGCATTTGATGTCTTTGAGAATTTTGTTTTCCAAGAATTTAGTCTTAACTTGTATATCAACGAAGCTGTTTTTCTTGAACAAGGTGGAACATGATAACAATATTTCATATGATCTGTGTGAGAGAGAAAAAAACTGTTAAGCACAGAGTACATTTCATGTAGAGATAATTGCATATTATTACAAACTGCTGAGTTTTCTCTATTTATAGCTCCCTTTTTGCTTGTCTGTCACAAATTTCATTCCAATACATTCCGCAGTGTGAGGGCATCCAAAGAAAATATATCCCTATTCCTCTGGAAAAAAAATGAATAGGCCTAATGTTTGCTGCATCTCTTCACAACGCATTTAACTCACTGTGCCCGAGGTACGAAATACCCACATATTGGAGTTAGCCTCTGAAGACTGCATTACAATTCAGGAGACAGATCGACCATGATAGTTCAAGAGTGGTGGCAGAATAGCTTGGCGCCTATAGGCGCCAAGCTATTCTGCCACCACCCTTGAACTATCATGGTCGAGCCATATCTTGCTGTGGTGTGTCGCGGGCAGAATGAGATAGGACTAAGAATGACACCGCCGTGACTCGAGATGGCCTTAGTCGCCAGCTCGGCGTTAAACCCCTGTAACTAACTAACTAACTAACTAACCTAAGAATTACAATGGGCATAGGCCTGATCATAGGGGCCTGACGATGGTGCTTTGACTAAACGCAAATCTGCTGTGCCACCGCGTGCGCGCTATCGCATCTAGCTCAACTGATTCTGTATTCTGAATTGAGCTAGATGAGGTGGCGCAGCGGATTTGCATTTAGTCAAAGCACCATGGTCAGGCCCCTATGGGCCTGATGTCTGTTGCATGTCGTGGGCCCGAGGGCCTTTCCTTGTGCTTGTGTTGTAGCCTACGTCTCTAGCTCTGACCTGCTTCCGATCGTATGAAACACTTGTCCGCCGCCGATCGCTAATGGACATGCCCGGTATATGGCAGGCCTATGAATATACGGAGCAGCACTTATTAGTCGCGTGCGACCCAGTGAACGCAGGCTTCTCGGGCCGACATGGGCCTGATGACCGTTTGCTGGCTGGGATGACGACTGCTAATGGACAGTGTGATGAAACTCTATGCTCACGCATAGGGTTCACACAGAGGGTTTTGTATGGTACGGTTTTGTCAGCGGTTTGTCTTGTGATAAATATTCCGTGGGGGCAGGAGGCCACGTGAAGTCGTAAGGAAACGTTTTGCACGGGAATTTTAGCGAGAGTTCAGTCTATCAGAGGTCTAAATAGGCAGTGCTGGCTAGGCTGTCATTGTGGACGGATACACTAGCCGTATTCCAAGACTGTGAAACCTAGAATTCAGGTATGATTTTATATGTATTATTGATGGCTACTGAGTTAAAGATAATATGCGTTAGTACTTCGGCTGTGTAGCGTTGATTGGTTTGGTTCAGTTATGTGGGTTTGGAATTCGTTGAAGTAACCGGTGTTTTTCCTATGTGGTTATTTACCGAGATGGATAACTAAGGAATGTGAGGTGTGTATGCCAAAGTCGTTATGAAGGTAGTACGTGGTTAAGTATGGTCTTTTCTAATCTATGAAAGAATGTATGGCGAGTGTTAGGTTATAGTCTGTTTCAATGTAGTGACGGAGTTATGGGGTGTTACGAAAGTAGTTCGGGTTACGATGTGTGTGTGTGTGTGTGTGTGTGTGTGTGCGTGCGTGCGTGCGTGCGTGCGTGCGTGCGTGCGTGCGTGCGTGCGTGCGTGCGTGCGTGCGTGCGTGCGTGCGTGCGTGCGTGCGTGCGTGCGTGCGTGCGTGCGTGCGTGCGTGCGTGCGTGCGTGCGTGCGTGCGTGCGTGCGTGCGTGCGTGCGTGCGTGCGTGCGTGCGTGCGTGCGTGCGTGCGTGCGTGCGTGCGTGCGTGCGTGCGTGCGTGCGTGCGTGCGTGCGTGCGTGCGTGCGTGCGTGCGTGCGTGCGTGCGTGCGTGCGTGCGTGCGTGCGTGCGTGCGTGCGTGCGTGCGTGCGTGCGTGCGTGCGTGCGTGCGTGCGTGCGTGCGTGTGTGTGTGTGTGTGTGTGTGTGTGTGTGTGAGAGAGAGAGAACAATAGAGTCCCGATAGACAATGAATTCAATAGAGCCGCATCAGTCATTAATTTACATCATTTTTTAATATCATATTTTTGGCCCCAATTTTACCCCCGTTAATTCTGAATCAACCCTTTGATTTTAAAAAAGTGATGAGTATTATCTATCTCTCACCAAGGTCAAGGTTATGGGTCAAGGTCACCAAGTCATGGGTCAAGGTCACCAAGATCATGGGTCAAGGTTATGGGTCAAGGTCATGGATCAAGACCACCAAGGTCATGGGTCAAGGTCATTGGTCAAGGTCGCCAAGGGCATGGGTCAAGGTCATGGGTCAAGGTCACGTGCCAAGGTCATCAAGGTCACCAAGGTCATGGGTCAAGGTCATGGGTCAAGGTCGTCAAGGTCATGGGTCAAGGTCATGGGTCAAGGTCACCAAGGTCATGGGTCAAGGTCATGGGTCAAGTCGTCGAGGTCATGGGTCAAGTCGTCGAGGTCTGGAACCAAATAATGGTAAAAGTCCGACACCTCATGTCTAAGCTTGACCGGTTCTGAAAGACCCCCACCTCAATTCAGGTATGTTATGAATAGACAAAGAACATTCCCCGCCCCCAACTAAACCCCTGTCCACCCCTACATCCCCAAAAACAAATACAGCCTATCTAGTCCAAAAACCCCAGAGATCACCGCACCATCACGCAGCCGTAGCAAATTATTAAGATATGGACACCGGTCAGTAACCTCACGAGACACGGACATACCAGGCAACACCCGTGTATTGCAACTATTAGACTACTTATTTTTTGTTAGCACTCTCCAAGCGAGATATGTTGGGCGGATCTTATCACGCACAACAAAACTGCCTAGCCGGATACCCCAATCAGCAACGTGCCAGCCGTATGTTAGTAACACATAACGACCAAGGTCTACACTCCACCGATTTAAACCCCCCTGACCACTTGCACCCCATGCCGCAACCCAACACCAACCCCACCACACCTACCCACACACACCACCCAACCCACCACCCCCACACACACATCAAATAAACAAACACGTCCACACACCCCAACCATAAACCCCCACACAACCGCACCCCGGACTCACACGAGCCCAACCAAACAAACACACCACAACATAACCACAAACACAACAAACAACACACACACAGACTCCCCCCCCCCACGGCACACAAACATCCAGCCACCACACCGGAATTACCGCGCCCTGATCCTCCAAAGCTCCGACCTTCGACAAATATGACAATCCATGAAGAGGCTAACCGCTCAAACATAACTTTCAACCACGAAACGCTCCCGGAAATACAGATCTCCAGTACCCCCTTGAAAACAGCCATAAAATCCTCCCTAGACCTAACTAGTGCTCACCAACACGTCGCCACGTAGCCCAATCATAGATAATCGACGAATAACATATCTAGAGAGGTGACTCGGATAACTGCATACAGCATATGGCCGGACACGGCGCGCACACA
>BTPG01000001.1:117876779-117892299 GCA_036245525.1 Semisulcospira habei | reverse complement strand
AAAAACTGAAAGTTGAAAATTATGAGAAACGGAGATATCTTCTTACAACTAGAAAGGGTAGATCAGATACTTCTGTTGTGTTTATGCCAGCAAGCTTAGTCATGGCTAGAGAAGTGACAATAGTATTTGAAATTATCATGAAATCTGTTGCTACTGCTAAAGAGGCTCAAATTGCACAAGGAATTAAACTTACATGGGATGAAACAGTAACAGAATCATCAAAGGTCTTTATTGCTATTACAAAAAATAATGATGTTATTAATGTTTCGAGCAGTGTTCCAGCTGTCAAGGTGGTGGTTGACAAAACAACTTTTTGTTCGTCTAACTTACATAAACCTTGAACACATTGATCTTGTTGCATTTTATTATGCCAGCAAATTATATACTTTTGAAGAGTTGCAAAATGTAATTGCTGATTAAATAAAAAAAAATATTTGTCAATAAAAAAAATGGTAAACTTCTATCCGCAACTACCAACGCTTGATCCGACTGAAACAAATGTGACGACTAAAACAACGCTTGCGCCTGATACACATATGCCAATTGCTTCAGATAAAACATTACAGGCAGATGCATTCAGATTAAATAATATTACAGAAGCTTTGAAATATTTGGAGAGTGAGGAGGCGAAATACTCACGGTGCAAAAGACGGTATAAGACCGTTTTCAATTCTGTTCAAAACACTTCTATGGCTATTGGTGCAGTTTCAGCTTCATGTTCTGTAGGGGGTATTGTTCTGTTCGCCACAGGAATTGGGAGTTTGGCTGGAATAGCAGTTGAGGCTGTTAGCGTTGCTACATGCCTGGCTTGCTTTGGTTTGGAGGCCTTGAACAAGAGGTTTCACACAAAATTACAGAAACATGAAGCATTGAGTACGCTGGCTGGTGCAAAGCTGAGCAGTATGAAACTTATTATCAGTAAGGCATTGAACGATAATTTTATTGATGACGAAGAATTTAAGCGAGTCCAGGATGATTTAAATAATTACAAAGAAACAGAAATCTGAAATACAGAATAAAATGCGTAGTCAATCTCCCGTCAATGTTGAAGAACTGAAGGCCAGTTTTTTAGCAGAGGGAAAAAGGATAGGGGTACAGGAAACCACAGAAAAACTACACAATCTTTTAAACAAATAAAAATCAGATTTGGTAATCAATCAATATTTTTGTCATATGCTTCGCAGAGAGATGACATGTCATTTACACCACTTGTGCCTGATTATTTAACCCCATCAGCACCACCACCTGAGTATTACTGAGAAAAAAAAGTTTTTTTATTGTCCTTGTATCTTGATAAATCTGTCTCAGTGTCTTGGGACTTGAGTCAAGTTGTTGTAAGAACTTAGGGTAAGTACTTGTAAGAACTTAGGGTAAGTACTTGTAAGAACTTAGGGTAAGTAATTAATAAGTTCTTATGGCAACACACTTAAAGGTTACCTCTGCAGGTTCCTAAAAGTTAGTTTGCAACTTGTTAATAAGTATTAAGTTTCACTTGGCATCACTTGATCAGGTAAATGATTAGGTGTTGGCAGAGACAATAGTTATAGAGAGAGAACAATAGAGTCCCGATAGATAATCAGATCAATAGAGCCGCATCAGTCATGCTTGTCAGTTTTTAAAAATCAAAGGGTTGATTCAGAATTAACGGGGGTAAAATTGGGGTCAACATTTTGATATTAAAAAATGATGTAAATTAATGACTGATGCGGCTCTATTGAATTCATTGTCTATCGGGACTCTATTGTTCTCTCTCTTGTGTGTGTGTGTGTGTGTGTGTGTGTGTGTGTGTGTGTGTGTGTGTGTGTGTGTGTGTGTGTGTGTGTGTGTGTGTGTGTGTGTGTGTGTGTGTGTGTGTGTGTGTGTGTGTGGTGTGTGTGTGTGTGTGTGTGTGTGTGTGTGTGTGTGTGTGTGTGTGTGTGTGTGTGTGTGGTGTGTGTGTGTGTGTGTGTGTGTGTGTGTGTGTGTGTGTGTGTGTGTGTGTGTGTGTGTGTGTGTGTGTGTGTGTGTGTGTGTGTGTGTGTGTGTGTGTGTGTGTGTGTGTGTGTGTGTGTGTGTGTGTGTGTGTGTGTGTGTTGTGTGTGTGTGTGTGTGTGTGTGTGTGTGTGTGTGTGTGTGTGTGTGTGTGTGTGTGTGTGTGTGTGTGTGTGTGTGTGTGTGTGTGTGTGTGTGTGTGTGTGTGTGTGTGTGTGTGTGTGTGTGTGTGTGTGTGTGTGTGTGTGTGGTGTGTGTGTGTGTGTGTGTGTGTGTGTGTGTGTGTGTGTGGTGTGTGTGTGTGTGTGTGTGTGTGTGTGTGTGTGTGTGTGTGTGTGTGTGTGTGTGTGTGTGTGTGTGTGTGTGTGTGGTGTGTGTGTGTGTGTGTGTGTGTGTGTGTGTGTGTGTGTGTGTGTGTGTGTGTGTGTGTGTGTGTGTGTGTGTGTGTGTGTGTGTGTGTGTGTGTGTGTGTGTGTGTGTGTGTGTGTGTGTGTGTGTGTGTGTGTGTGTGTGTGTGTGTGTGTGTGTGGTGTGTGTGTGTGTGTGTGTGTGTGTGTGTGTGTGTGTGTGTGTGTGTGTGTGTGTGGTGTGTGTGTGTGTGTGTGTGTGTGTGTGTGTGTGTGTGTGTGTGTGTGTGTGTGTGTGTGTGTGTGTGTGTGTGTGTGTGTGTGTGTGTGTGTGTGTGTGTGTGTGTGTGTGTGTGTGTGTGTGTGTGTGTGTGTGTGTGTGTGTGTGTGTGTGTGTGTGTGTGTGTGTGTGTGGTGTGTGTGTGTGTGTTGTGTGTGTGTGTGTGTTGTGTGTGTGTGTGTGTGTGTGTTGTGTGTGTGTGTGTGTGAGAGAGAGAATGAACGAACGTGTGAGAGTTATTTGTATCAGCCAGGTTACGAAATGCATCTCATATCATCCAATATGTGTGTTTAACAATTGGTATGATATTAGGACTTTATTGTTCAGAGTGCTTGTGGTGGAGCGGAGCGACGGACGCCGAGACGTCAGTCAAGAGGGGCTACCGCCGAGGGACCTACTGTGAGGTCATCCTCACTCAGGGAGTGAGCGACCGGTGCTGAGACATCCGGGTCAGCAGGGACTGCGCTACGGAGCGAGTCAAGAGGACGTCCACGGTACGAGAAACGGAACGACTCGGAAGCGTGCAACGAAAGAAATACACGCCTAGACGTGAGAGGACAGAACGTTACCAAGCGAGAACACAAGTAAAACAGGTTGGATTGTGAAAGACAATTACCTAGCCTGGCGCAGGGCCGGATCACTTAGCTCCGGGGGGGGGGGGGACTTCTTGTTTGGGACCTTGAACCTCATGCAAAAGGCCTCCACCACGCTAGCATTTTAACAAATTTGGGGTCGGGGGGGGGGGGGGGCATGCCCCCCCCCCCCGTCCCCTCCCCTGGATCCGGGCCTGTGGCGTGTACATTGTGTATGTGTATGCGGTGTTGATGTGCTTGTAGTGAGAAGGGGTGTTGTACATAATTTTGATAATGTTTTCGTTGTTTTATATATATAAAGGCCCGTAGAAGAAAGAGCTAGTGTGTTGAGTTTTACCGCGTGAATGCGCCCGACTGAGTCAGTGGCGGTGTATGCGTCTGTTGTGCGAGAGTCTGTACGTGCGACTGGGGCAAGTCTGCGTGCGTTACAGACAGGCACTTTAGAATGTGCTTTGTGAGCCCGCCCTTCAACCGCTAACAAAAAGTTTAACGCAAACCGACCGCACGAGGCATTGAGACCACAAGAGGCGTTGCCGGACTGCAATAGACAGCTCTATGCCTCTTACTGACGCCACCTCTTTGTATCTATTTTTCTTGGATTGATGTGGAAAGGGCAGGGTGGGCGGGGGGAGGGGTGTGTGTGTGGGAAGGGGGGGGGAAGGGGGGATGTGGGGTCTTTGGCGTTTAAAAAAAATAAAAAAAAAAAAAAAAAAAGGTTTTAGAAACCAAGTCTACCGCGACCACTGTCTGTAAAAGGTTAACTAAATAATGTATTCACGGTTGTTTGAAATTGTGAAATTGCCGGCGTTGAATTCAACACACGCACGTAGGATATTTTGATGGCACTCGTAAACGGTAACACAAAATGTTAACCCCTGAAGTGCTACTCAGATGCAAGGGACATAAATCCTCCTAAGCCCCCGCAGTCGCGGGGGCTCAGGAGGGTTTATGTCTCTTACCAGTTAGTATTAAGTTCTGTGTGCTCATTTTTCATTTCATCTGTGTGCTCTGTGTGAGAATTTTGTCTCTTGTTAGTCTTATGTTATTTATGCCTATTTGTAGNTGTAGGCATATTTAAGTCTGTCGTATGGCTTATGTCGCGAATATCGGTCAGAGTGCAGTCGTTTCAAGACCGCGCGATTGTTGATCGCTGGCAGCAAAGGGGTCAAATAATGTTGTTTGAATTGTTTTATTATTATTATTAGTGAAATTAATTTGAAATTGCAGTCGTTAAAATCAGATTACCCACGCATGATCATTTAATGGCACTCGTAAACGCTAGCGCGAATTTTAAACAGCAAATGCAAATGCAAGCAAACGAGCGAAGGCACATATATATATATAGAGAGAGAGACAGACACAGAGACAGACAGACACACAGACAGACAGACACACAGACACACAGACAGACACACAGACACACAGACAGACACACAGACAGACACACAGACACACAGACACAGACAGACACAGGCAGACAGACACAGACACAGACAGACGGACAGACACAGAGAGAGAGAATGCATACAGCGTTTCCAGCGCACACAAAAATAGACAACACACACACACACACACACACACACACACACACACACACACACACACACACACACACACACACACACACACACACAACCATCACACACACACACCATCACACACCGTGTGTGTCAAACACCTCGCACACAATAATCAATACTGAACGATTTTTTTTTCAGAGTATTAAAGTGTCGTTGACTAACCTTGGTTATTCAACTGATGGCTGCAAGCCGTAAGGTCCAAAATCACAGACCAGCGCATATGTCGTATGTGCGGACGGACAATTGGTTAAGCTTTCGTGTCAATAGCCAGCGTTTTCTCTCAAACCGTTATAACGCAAACATTTTAGTTAAGTGCTTATGCTTTTCTGCTGGCGTTAACAAAACAATTCACTAAATGTTCAGGTTCAAATTTCTCACATTAACTCATTCAAATCAGTCCGACACGCCACGGCAAGACATGGATCGAGCGTGATAGTTCAAGGGTTGTGCCAAAATAGCTTGGCGCCCATAGGCGCCAAGCTATTTTGGCACAACCCTTGAACTATCACGCTCGATTAGAAGTGTAATACAGTCTTCAGGGGGCAACTTCAAAATTTGCGGATTACGGTCCTGAAGCAGAATGTGTTAAGTGCATTTTTTCGTTCTTGTTTTCTTAAGAGTGTTTGGGGGTTTTTTGCTGGGAAAAAACAATGCTTTAACTCGAAAATGAAGTTAACTAGTTTGTCCTAGTCCCCCCCCCCCCGCCCCCCCCCCCCCCCACTCGCCCCCCCCCCACCCCCCCACACACACACACACACGACCAACATCCCATCCCCCCCCCCACTCCCCGCCCAACCACCCAGCCCCACACCCCTGAACTTTCCCATTTAAACGGTTTTATTTCAACCAGAAATAAGAATTGTGTCATTATTTGGAAAAAAAACCCAGGTACTTTGTGTTTTAGAAAACCGAGGTTTTCATAGTATAAGAATGAAAATCGCGTTTTTCTCCAAAATAAACGTGCTGACTTTTGCAAAATAACGGCAGAATTGTTAACTCCTATGTACACGATTCAGTCCATACTGAAAACAGTACAGGTGGCTGCATGCACAAGATGGTTAATCCATTAAAGGCCCACTACCGCCGTAACTGTTCAAAGATACACTTCTGTAACAGATGGTTACCAAACGCTACATACCAGGACGAGCTGTGCTTCATTTAGACACAGGACAATCCAGTTCAGCACACGTCGTCTTTACATCAAGTAACCTGACAATGACTCCACTCCGTTCTAGAAATACAACGCCATCAGTGCGAGAAACAGCTAAAAATTGACTGACACGCTCACGGCAGCGCAGAAGAAATAAGTGCGATTACGCGCGTGCTTTAGCTGCGTGTCCAAACTGCTGTTAAAGTGTATTGGGTATGTCGATAAGGCATAACAAACACGGCGCTGAAGTGTGTCTTCAGATTTATTCGAAAATGGTACTTTAACCCTTATCAGCCTGATACACCCATTGCTGGAAATGAATTTGACTGATAGTTCAAGGGTGGTGCCAGAATAGCTTGGCACCACCCTTGAACTAAAACAGTTGATCTCTCTTCTAATCCGTAATGGAGCCTTCATAGGACAATAAGCAAATTTTACAAAATCAACCTCAGGATGTATTTAATTAACTAGAGACTTAAAAAAATACAACACTAGCATGTTGTATCCGACGTTCACTGTATTTCTGCCCTGTGAAGACAAAAGGTGGCAAAACCATTTTTTGTGAAAAGCGAGATTTTCATTGTAATACAGTGAAAATCTCGCTTTTCACAAAAACGGACTTATTGTTATATTTGACCTTTCTAGGGGGAGCTGGGTGGCTCGGTGATAGTGTTCGACTCTCGTCCGAAAGGGCCCGGGTTCGAATCCAGCTAGGGTCAAAATTTCTTCACGCCCTATTTCGGTGCCCCGTCTTTAAAATCACCCTCGTGGTGGACAAAAGACGTTAAGCTCTTTTTTTTTTCACCTTTTTTTTTTTACCTTTCTAAAAGTGTTTCTTTCCTTTGGGGGATTTTATTTGCATTTTTCAGGTTGGACAGTAACCTTTCTGGGCTGCCATGAAACAGGCACAGAGATCGTTTGACCTAATTGTAACCCTTTCACCTCCATTGAACGCAGAGTAAGTTTCTAAAATCTTTTTGTCAGTAAAACGCCAACGAGTCCCCTACGTCAAACGGGCTTGGAAGCAAAGTGGTGCCAGCAAGAGGCATAGATCCTCATGAGCCCCCGCAATTGCGGGAGCCCATGAGGATCTATGTCTCTTGCAGTTGAATTGCGCTTACTTTTCCTCGGCAGTGAAAGGGTTAGGCCTGGAATAACTTCAATTTCCCTCTTCTGCGCAGCCGCTTCCGCTGCGGAAAAGGCCAAAACAGATTAGTTATCTATTGTTGGGGCGGAAGCGCTACGTAAATAGATTAAGTTTAACTCATTCGAGACGTGCCGCCTCCGGATACGCGGCTTACGCCGCGTATCCGGAGGCGGCACGTCTCGAATGACTGAGTTAAACTTTGCAGACTCGATCAAAATCATGAGGAAAAAAGTCCTATTTTTTTAATGTTGGGGCAGGTCTGTAGCACGTGGTCTGTTTTCATGCTACCCCGGAGTTGCATGGGCACTGGTCTGACTGGCCAATTCCAATCTTGCCAGTTCAGTTTGTTATGCCCGGTGCGTAGTCTGACAGGCCACAGAACACAGTGCCGTTTCCGTACTGTACAGTCTCTTAGCCATAGTCAGTCCCAGGCATCCCCTAATATTTCAATCCCCTAAAAAACACTACTGCCCACCAGCTGCACATTTGCCATGCACAAAATAACAATAAAAACAGCACATTGACAGTCTCATTTCTTGGCTATGAACGCGATTCCTTACCAACCCCACACCCAAGCACAGCTGAAATCAGCGTGCCCCTCAAATCACTACGTCAACGGCAACTCAACATAGGCCCACAATTGTCCACTGGATAAGCTCAGGATGGTATGAATCAAAGCACCAAACATGTCTTCTCTCATCTAACCAGAAATTGCCAGCAAATTTTAAAATTCAGCCCTACTACAAATTTTCAAACAAGGCAAAAATTATTTTTAAAAACACCGGTCCTTGCACTGCCTGAACTGGACAAATTTGACTATGTAATGTGACCGGAAGATAACTACCTGCTCCGGTCTGGTCAGTAGGTGATAGCCATCTGTTTTGTTATAGCTGGGGTGTTCTCGCAGCCACTTTGTTTTCTGCTTGTTTTTGATGATAGTCTTGGCTTCTGCATAGGACGTTGTTTTGTCTTCTTGGGTTGTTGAAGATCCCTCCCAGGCTTTGCCAGCCTGTTTGCAGTTCCATTGCCTCTCACCTTGCAGTGTGCAGATATCCACTGCAGCACGACCGTGTGTGTTGTACAAAGGGAGGCGAGTGCCAAAAACAGATCATTTAGGTCCTTGTCTTTGGGTGTTTATAGGGCCTGTAGGATGGAGATGGCATCAGTGAGAAACACAATAGAGTCAGATGTCTCCGGGCAGCCGTTTTTCACTGTCGTTACACCAATTCTCAGGGCTTCTGCTTCTGACCTGCATTTGGTGGCGTATTGCCCGGTAGCGAGATAGATCGCTGCAGTCTCTCCCTCCTGAGTACTTAATGTAGATTTCGGCTCCTCCGTCTGTGACAGCATCAGTTGCAGAACCGTCCGTGTAGACATGGGTCCAGACATCTTGTGGGTAGTGTGTCTGGATGTGCTCCATCGTGTAGGATTTGCATTCTGTGTCACACTGGGTACCCTTCTTCTGGATCTTTGGTACGCTGTCGCGTATTTGGGGTTCATCCGAGCGCTTCCATAGAGGATTCTCAATGGTTTTAGGGATCTCCTTTGGCGTGTGATTTAGGAGATCTGGATTTCTCCGCTCAAGAATCCTGGTCTGATGTACGAAGCTAGAGCGCTTGAGTCTACCATTTGTTGGCTCTGACATTCTCTGTCTCATCAGACGCTTGAATTTCAGTGCTGCTTGTAACAGGAGCTTCGTGTCTCTTCCCGACGGCCGTATTTCCCAAATTTTGGAGGCGTCATCTAATGACCAGGCACCAGTTGCAGGAGATGGATCGACCATGATAATTCAAGGGTAGTGCCAGATTAGCTTGGCGCCGACAGGCGCCAAGCTAATCTGGCACTTCCCTTGAATTATCATGGTCGACCCATCTCCTGCTGTAGTGCTTCAGAGCTGAATGGGTCAAGAGAAGAAGGCACGTAGAATAAACTGCTAAGGCAACAAAACTCTTCACTCTCGGGTATTATGCTTTAGGGCGAAATGCTCGCTAAACCTCGTGCTACAAAAAATAATACCCTGGGGTGAACAATTCCCCGTCACGCATGGCCGCTCGACCGCCACTGTCTTCGCACTGCATACTGTCATCATCGTAACAAAGAAACCCCGTCCTGTAAGCATAAGACCCTCGGACCGACGTCGGCCTCAGTGGCCCGAGGACGTTTTGCTTACTGGATTAGAGTTATCGATCCACAGAAAGTGTTTTCTAACACATTCTCACATCGTGCGCGCTGTAATGGAGCGATTTTTGTGTCTGGTGAGTCATTTTTTTTTTTTTTTACACACAGCGTAATCAGCATAATAATATAAATGAAAAAAGATGAATGAATGCATGAGTGAATGAATGATCAAACGCGTTTTACTGGAGCGATTTTTGTTTTTGTAGTGAATCCGTTTTACACATATGGTATTCAGCATCAAAATATAAAATATATAAATAAATAAATAAATAAATAAATAAATAAATAAATAAGTGAATGAATGAGTAAATAAATCATAAGTGAATAAATGAATAAACATTAATACATTAATCACCTATTAAGTTAATAATTCATAAATTAATAAATAATCGAGCGCGCTGTACCTCGAGCGATTTTTGGTTTCTCTAATGAGTCCCCCCTTTTTTTTTTTTTCTTTTTTTTTTTTTTTTTGGGGGGGGTGGGGGGTTGCACACAGCGTTTTCAGCATAAAAAACTAAAATCTATAAATAAAAAGAAGAAGATAAAATACGCTAAAGTACTGGCCCAGCTGAAAGACCGTGATCACGTGTTTCGGATTCGCGCTGATGTCAGCATTAACCCCTTCCTTGCCAACGACCGTACATTTAGTTTCTGAAATCGGTGTTCACTGAACGGCCAAAAGCCACAACTGTCCAAATCAAGAACTTGGACACAAAACGGTCTCGGCAAGAGTCATAGATCCTCATGAGCCCCCGCAGTCGCGGGGGCTCATGAGGAGCTATGACTCTTGCAGTTGTATCCCAGTAGTTCACCTTTTCTCGGCAGAGAAGGGGTTAATAATTAGTTGACGCTGACGCACGCGGCCATGCGGCTAGGGTCGACAATGACTGACGCTCTCCCGAGCTTTCGCTCGCCATCGGGAACGGGGAAAATACACAACTAACCACTATGCATCTGTTACGGGAGATGGATCGACCATGATAATTCAAGGGTAGTGTCAGATTAGCTTGGCGCTTACAAGCGCCAAGCTAATCTGGCACTGCCCTTGAATTATCATGGTAGATCCATCTCCTGCTGTAGTGCGTCAGCGCTGAATGGGCTAACCAGATCCCCGTAGGACTTGATATAGACGGCACATAGAGCTAACCCGCCGATAAACAATTGCCGTTACCCAGCTGCATGAGGAGGCATAGATCCTCATGAGCCCCCGCAGTCTTGCGGACACCCCTGTGTAACAACTTTCCTTGGGCGACTGGATTTCTGAGGCGTTGAATTAAACTGTTAAATAATAGCGGATTTTTAATCGTGCCTCTGCCAAAGCTATAGCCACTAACAGCACCGTGTTTCCTAAGAAAACATTATCAAAAAAGTTTAAAGGGCACTAACTTTGATCTTAATGTCTGCGAAAGTTGTCTCCCTTATAACCCTTTTTGCTCCAACTATTTCGTCTTTTTTTTTTATCGTAACTTCAAATTCTGATTTTTTAAAAAAAATATTGTGATTATGGCTTTGTTGGTTTTTTTATGTGTAAAGGACGCTAAGTTTTAAACGGAATGTCTGAAGTTATCCACCCTGAACATCTTTTTCTCCAGACATTTCTTTCGCATTTGTTTTATAATGACTGCAAATTAATACGCACATGTTTGTTTTATCGCTTGTTCGTTGAAAGGACCTTGCAAAGCAGAGTGGCAAAGCTGCAGTGCGCCTGAATTGATCAGTGTTAAGGTTTGATTCCATAGGCGGCAGTAGCTGTCCCTGTCCCCCGTAACCTGCCCACCATCCCCCCTCCCCCTCCCTCACCCCCCCCCCCCCCACACACACACACACACACACACACACGCTCAGACCCTTATCACTCCGGTATCGTGGACGTTAAACCCCGAATCAATCAATCAATCAATAAAAAACCCGAATCAATCAATCAAGCAATCAAACAGTCCATCCATCCATCAAACATACACGTGCAATACCAATTAAGCCTTCATTTTCTCAGTCGCACCCTATACTTTGACCGAGGACTGAATATATTGCCTCGTTTCACGAACAACCTGCCGCTATAAACTTCGTAACCAGAGCCCCGTAGGACTCTCTATAGACGACCCACAGACCTAACCGCATCACTGCCGATAAGCAATGGCCATTACCCAGCTGCAAGAGGCGTAGATCCTCATGAGCCCCCGCAGATGCGGGGCCTCATGAGGATCTATGCCTCTTGCGGACACCTCTTTGCATCCACTTTCCTTGGGTAGCTGGGGTTCTTAGGCTTTGAATGAACGAAGATTTCAGAAAACACCATCTGCGACGGAGCTAATACCGACGTTTATCTGACAAGTTTAGCTCAGTCATTCAGCCCGACGCACGTATTTCCCCAATTTTGGAGGCGTCATCTAACGACTATGCACTTGCTGCAGGAGATGGATCGACCATGATAATTCAAGGGTAGTGCCAGATTAGCATTAGTGCCTGTCGGCGCCAAGCTAATCTGGCACTAACCTTGAATTATCATGGTCGACCCATCTCCTGCTGTAGGGCGTCAGAGCCGAATGGGGTAAATGGCAAACTGTTTTGTTCCCTTTCCAGAAAGAACCTGACTCGCCATTGAAAAGTCGTGTTATCTCATTCTACCCCAGACAGACCACAGGAAGATAAGGATCGACCATGACAGTTCAAAGGGTGGTGCCAAAATAGCTTGGCGCCTATGGGCGCAATGCAGTCTTCAGAGGCCGGACAACGGCAAAATTTAAGGATTTCGGTGTTGGGGTAGAATGAGTTAAGTCGTGTCTTTTTAACGGATTGAGGCCACTGAACCACAGCCACTTCATGAATAACAATCCATCTTTTACAGACAAAGATCTTCATGAGCCACTACTGCACGCCCCAGTGGCACGTGAGAATTTATGTCTCTTGCTTGGAGACATCGAAGCCATTTTCTCTCTTGGCTTGACTTCGCGAACGAAGATTTTATAAGGGTTGCCCACGATGTCTGCAGGCCTCCTCGTGGCTGTGGAGGCCAATCCGGGACAGGCACGTTCGACCGCAGTGGCTGCAGGGGAAGGTGTGGCCAGGGTTCTGAGTTGCGGCATCTCTGTTTTTTTTCTCCTGAGCCGCTTGTCCTTAAGACTAGCTCTGTAATAGTCCTCAAAGGAGACGGCTGCCTTGTAAATGGTGGAGCGCCAGGTGTCACGGTCCGCAGCAAGCGAAGACCACTGGCGGTGGTCGATTTGGTAGGCACTAAGTGACTTCTTGAGACAGTCTTTGTATCTCTTCTTTGGTGCCCCTCTGCCCCGGTATCCACTAGTAGCAAGCTCGCCGAACAGGGTGATCTTGGGTAGCCGATGATCCTCCATCCTGGAGACATGCCCCGCCCAGCAGAGCTGCGTCCGCAGCAGCAAAGCCTCGATGCTCACAGTTTCTGCCTGTTCAAGGACCTCGACGTTGGTGACGTAGTCACTCCAGTGAATGCCCAGGATGGTACGCAGGCAGCGCTGGTGGAAGCGTTCGAGGAGTCGTAGTTGGCTGCGGTAGAGGGCCCAGGACTCGGAACCATACAGCAGGTTCGTGAGGACGACAGCTCTGTACACGCTGATCTTGGTGCCTGTTTTCAGATGTTGATTGTGCCACACCCGCTTGAATAGTCGCCCGAAAGCGCTGTTCGCTTTTGCCAGCCTGCTGTCATGCTCTTTGTCCAGCTTGGCGTCCGACGTGATGATGCAGCCAAGGTAAGTAAGCTGGTGCACTGACTTTAGTTCAGACTCGCCGATGGTGATGTGGGGAGGGCGATGCTCTACCGTGGGTGCCGGCTGATGGAGGACCTCTGACTTTTTCAGACTGACCTCGAGTCCAAAGAGCTGGGCAGCGTCTGCGAAGCAGGACGTGATGCGCTGCAGGGCTCTCTCTGTGTGTGCAACGAGGGCAGCGTCATCAGCAAAAAGCAGCTCACGAATCAGTTGGTCTAGGGTTTTGGTGTGGGCCTGCAGTCGTCTGAGGTTGAACAGGCTGCCATCGAGACGATACCTGATGTACACTACATCGTCATCGTCGAGGTCCACTGTGGCCTGCTTCAACATCATGCTAAAAAAGGATGGTGAAGAGGGTCGGTGCCAGCACGCATCCCTGCTTTACACCGTTGAGAATAGGGAATGGTTCTGAGAGGTCATTGTTGAGTCTGACCTGGCCTTGCTGATCCTCGTGTAGCTGGACGATCATGCTGAGGAACTTTGGGGGACAGCCAAGTCGCTCCAGGATCTTCCACATGCCTTGCCTGCTCACAGTGTCGAAGCCATTTGTATCCTCATAAATTATCAAGTCCCTAGTGAAATCTATTCCATCTGCGAGTAGCTTAGTTCTCGTGAGCCCCTGTGGCCGCAACAGGTCGTGAAAATCTTTGGTTTTAACCCACTTAACTCCAAGGCAGGATTTTCCTTATTGTTAGGTGTCACCTGACGCCTATGTACCAGCTGCAGAAGATGGATCGACCGTAATAACCCACGGGTAGTGCCAATGGTAGTGCATTTGCATCCTCAAACTGTTGTATTACTATTAGTTCGGGGTACTCGGCTAAAACTGAATAAGACCGGGGAGTAGGTGGTGCGTGCGTGCGTGCGTGTGTGCGTGCGTGTGTGCGTGCGTGTGTCTGTGCGTGTGCGTGTGCGTGCATGTGATTGGGTGGTTGGAGGGAGTCAGGGGCGAGGGCGGGGGAAGGGGGCTTGGGGATGTGTGAGGGTGAGGGAATGGCAGCAGAAGAAGGGGGTGGGGTGACGAATTAGGGTGCCAGTGGGTGTGTGTTGGGGGCGGTTTAGGAGGGGACGGAGGGGTGGGTGGAAGGTGGGGGAAGGGGTAACACTGCAAAACACTGACTGACATATTTTTTCCTAATAATAGGTGAAATCGATAGGTTTTTAATGGATTGAGGTCAAAGCGTGGCAAAAAAAGTAATGTTAACTCATTCAACTCCGACACGCCACAGCAAGACATGGATCGAGCGTGATAGTTCAAGGGTTGTGCCAGAATAGCTTGGCGCCCATAGGCGCCAAGCTGTTCTGGCACAACCCTTAGACTATCACGCTCGATTTGTTTCTAGAAGTGTAATACAGTCTTCAAGGGGCAACTTCAAAATTTGCGGATTTCGGTCCTGGAGCAGAATGTGATAAAGTATTAATGACTACACTGATTGAATTTCTGAAATCTGTGTTATTTCAACGCCAACGATCCACAGTCGCCCAAGAAACATGGATACAGTATGGGATATGCAAGAGGCATAGATCCTCATGAGCCCCCACAATTGCGGGGGCTCATGAGGATCTATGTCTCTTGCAGTTGGATCGTGTTCAAGTGTTTTCGTCTCAGTGAAATGGGTAATAATTAATTCATCATTTTTGCAAGTTTTGGATCCAGTATATACTCCCATCAAACAGTCAGCCCTGGCAGAGGCTGTGTGGAAGAAAACAGTTAGCCCTAGAAGAAGCTGCGTGCCTTTCGGATGAGTGACGTGAAACATCAAATGCGTCACTGTGTACACAGCGTCGTGAGACTAGCGATGCCATGACGTCAAGCTTATAGTGACGTCATTTTGTTGCTCGTGCTATTATTCTTCAGAATTCCTGTCGCTACACAAACCCACAGAGCGTACTAATGGCGGAAAGCGCCGTGTGTCGTCTTTATTTGTGTGCGCCGGCATGTGTGTTGATCAGAGATTGGCTTAGAGAGAAGGGAAATGGATCAGCAGGATAAGCTTAAAAATATGAACAACTCTGAATGTTCCTAAAAGAAAAACGCATGTGAGCTCCAAACAATTTGGTAGACTTTGGGATGAAATCCTCATTTTGTTTTTAGTTTAACTTTACGCATATAAAACAATCTTCTAGTATACTTTCGGATTATATTGATCATTATTATATACGTTAGAGAATATTATGAAGAGTATGCTAAGTTCTGAAATTTCACGTTGATGGCTTATGACGTCATCAATGACTTTATAATCACGAGACTGGAATTTGAAACTGCAATGTGGAGACTGAAAATCCCTGAAAATGTCATTAACCCAATATGGTGTTTGGTGTCTTTTGATTGTTGCAGTTGTCCCATATAAGCGGCGTGTGTGTGTGTATGTGTGTGTGTGTATGTGTGTTTGTGTGTGTGTGTGTGTGTGTGTGTGTGTGTGTGTGTGTGTGTTTGTGTGTGTGTGTGTGTTTGTGTGTGTTTGTGTGTTTGTGTGTGTGTGTATGTTTTTTTGTTTGTGTGTGTTTGTGTGTGTGTGTGTGTGTGTGTGTGTGTG
>BTPG01000001.1:117866779-117871779 GCA_036245525.1 Semisulcospira habei | reverse complement strand
TTTTTTTTAAATGCAGCGATCAGGTGTCACGTTTTCACCTAAGTTCCCTGTAGCCGCCCTCACTGATCAACAAGTCACCTGCGACCGCCTGCCTTCTCAGTTTCTCCTTGAAAGTGTTCTGCTCCAGGCCGGCCTTCGATTGCTAAATTCAGCTGGAGGGGGGCCCATTTAGCCCCGACGCTCTACAGCAGGAATGGATTGACCATGATAATTCAAGGGTAGTGACAGATTGGTTTGGCGCCTCACTTCAGGCGCCAAGCCAATCTGGCACTACCCTTGAATTATCATGGTCAATTCATCTATTGCAACTGGTACATAGTCGTCCGGTAGCACCTTAAAAAACATTGAGAAATGCAGCCACGGGGCTAAATGGGTTAAAGGGACAAAATCTGTGAACATCGTTTCGTATTTGTATTAAGAACTTCCGGCTCTACAAGGGCAGTTTGCGTCAGTGACGGCCGTCTATGACCTTGGACCTCACGGCTAGAAGCCGTGAGGTCCAACATTACAGACCAGCACGCACAAGCAATTTTAGCTGGGGATCAAGTGGACGTAAATAATTCGATTGGTGTGGGTTTTTTTTTTTTTAACTGATCAGTTTCGTGTAAGCAGTCTGGGTGCCTGGCAGCAGAGCACCAAAGGGAGGCTATTTTCAACAGATGAGATCTCGACCTCCTTAGTTGTGTCGCAGTGGCTGTATTCCGAGACTGATTCGCGAATCGGGGAGAGTCAGTAGCCAGTGTAACCGTGTGTTGTGTGTGTGTGTGTGTGTGTGTGTGTGTGTGTGTGTGTGTGTGTGTGTGTGTGTGTGTGTGTGCGTGTGTGCGTGCGTGCGTGTGTGCGTGCGTGCGTGCGTGCGTGTGCGTGCGTGCGTGCGTGTACGTCGGTCCTACATTTCACGGTCCTTCCGAGTATGTTTTGTTCTACTGTCTTTGGCATGATCGTGATTTAGGAATACTGAGCTCCTCACATTGAAAAACGCAATCATAGACCATAAAGGTGACTGCCAAGCGTGTAAAATGCAGATAAAACCCCAATGGAGAAAGAAACACGCTTAGAAAAGACAGTTACAACACAATTTATTAATATTTCGGATAAATACCCTTTTTCAAAATAGACAAACAAACGCGCGCGCTTACACACACTCTCCTTGTAGTTCGTGATCACTTTCTCTCAGTCTCTATCTTACGAGTTTTTAGTTGACGTCATTTCATTTTACTTCTTTTTTTACGCGCTTTTGTTCTTCTGTTATTTTACGTCACATCCTTCAGTTGCCACATTCCTTGTGCGATAAGGAAGATAATAGCGACTGATTGCTATATTTGTTTGTTTCTATTTTGAAAAAGGGTATTGACCCGAAATATTAATACATTGTGTTGTAACTGTCTTTCTAAACGTGTTTCTTTCTCCGTTGCTTTCTTCTCTGAGCTCCTATTGGAAAGAGGCGTGGGAAGAGTTGGAAAGTGCACTCTGGAAAGGGAATATCTGGTGTGACAACAACCAACGGGGAACTGGCTTTGTGCTTTAAACAATCAATTCAAAGACTGCAAGAGGCAGTGACTGAGAGGGAGTTTCGGTCTCAGGTTTCCACCCACTTAATCCCCCCCCCTCCCCCCGGATCAACGGCGAATTAACCCATTAACCCCACGGCCACATTTCCCAAATTGTAAAAGTGTTACCTAATGACATGTGACAGTTGCAGGAGAGGAACTGATCATGATAATTCAAGGGTAGTGCCAAATTAGCTTGGCGCCTTCAGGTGTAGAGCGTCGGGGCTGAATGGGTTAATCACTAGATTAGCACAGTTAGACATCAAGACAAACAGGTTATTAACTCTTTACGTCTTGAGGGTGACGTTGCCAACAGTCTTACTTTTTGAGACTTCCGTTAAGTCAGCGTCACGGTTCTACAAACAGATAGACCATGATAGTTCAAGCTCAGTCTTCCGACACCACCCTTGAACTATCATGGTCGATCTACGTCCTCAAGTCGCAGCGTGTCGGGGATTGATGGGTTAATCACAGATACTGTAGTATCGTGCAAAAGAACCAGTTAAATCGGTCAACCTCCAGGCAAAAAACTGAGGCTGGTTTACGTGACAGTTCCCAAAGTTCCCTTTGTAAATGGTTATACGCCTATGTATTCCAGTAACGCTTGCAAACCAGATAAGTGAGGCTAGCGCTGGCAGAACAGTACACAAACCAAGGGGAATTACTCATCCCTGGACATACACACAGTTAGATCCCCTGCCCCCTCCTATCAGGCACCCAATCGCCAGCCCACAGAAAAACTCATACCGGCACAGAAAACGCAGTGGGCTTTCAGGGTATTTCCCCGACCACATTTTAGTAGTGCACGTTCTTGTTTGTGATGTATGTGTGTTTCTCCTGCCTACTTCCTATTATAAGTTCCAGAAAAAGACATGGGTTAAAGGCATGACCTGATGTATCCTTTGTTATGGATGTATATGATCGTCTTGTTCTTTACCTGCATATTTTTCTGTGGCGGGTTGGCGATTGGGTGCCTGATAGGAGGGGGCAGGGGAACTAACTGTGTGTATGTCCAGCGCTGAGTAATTCCCCTTGGTATGTGTACAGTAATGCAAGGCAAAAGAGCGCTGAGTAATTCCCCTTGGTATGTGTACAGTAATGCAAGGCAAAAGAGCGCTGAGTAATTCCCCTTGGTATGTGTACAGTAATGCAAGGCAAAGGAGCGCTGAGTAATTCCCCTTGGTATGTGTACAGTAATGCAAGGCAAAAGAGCGCTGAGTAATTCCCTTGGTATGTGTACAGTAATGCAAGGCAAAAGAGCGCTGAGTAATTCCCCTTGGTATGTGTACAGTAATGCAAGGCAAAAGAGCGCCGAGTAATTCCCTTGGTATGTGTACAGTAATGCAAGGCAAAAGAGCGCTGAGTAATTCCCCTTGGTATGTGTACAGTAATGCAAGGCGAAAGAGCGCTGAGTAATTCCCCTTGGTATGTGTACAGTAATGCAAGGCAAAAGAGTTACCTCAACATTATGAAGTTGGAATGTCGTACTTAACTCATTCTACCCCAACACCGAAATCCCCAAATTTTACCGTTGTCCTCTGAAGACTGCATTCTAGTGCAGGACATAGATATAGATCGACCATGATAGTTCAAGGGTGATGCCAGAATAGCTTGGCGCCCATAGGCGCCAAGCTATTCTGGCATCACCCTTGAACTATCATGGTCGATCCTTATCTTGCTGTGGTGTGTCTGGGGTAGAAAGAGTTAACATGAAAAAAAATCTTTTCTACTCTTCTCACCTTTGTACACAGGAGAGTTCCAACGATGCGCACATGGAGCAGTAGAAAACTTACAAGTGACAGAATTGTACCTACACGTTGTAAGGGGTGTGGGCGACATCCAAGTGTTAACCCGCCTTCGGCTGTCGGTAGCGGTTTTAGTCGCGATGATTCCTGTCGGAATCATCGCGACAAAAACCGCTACCAGCAGCCAAAGGGTGAAAACGTCTCACGAATGTTTAAAATAAACACAATTCGTATGTATATTATCATTGGACGAGTCTCGTAGGCGGTAAATAAATAATAAATAAATGTGTTACATGTGCCTGCAATTGCACATGCGTTGTAAAAGGACGGGTAGAAAGAAGTCTTACGGCCTCAGGCAAATGAAGGCAGCATTCCAAATAGGTTGTATAGGCAAATTTTATCAATCAGTCGAAGCCCACCCTGGATCAGATTGCTTAAATAGTTCAGTTGATTATTGTTTTCTACCGCAGGTACCTGCACACCTACAGAAAGATGTTCGACCTCTGCTTTCTGCGAAACTGCTACAATTCCTTTTCCCGCTACAACCGCTTCGCCGCCATAAAACGCTCCTCAACCGGAAGCAGCAAACAGCGCGTGCCCGCAGACATGTGGCGCCCTCTGGGACTTCTTTTCTGGGTAACGTCCCCTGAGTGGAAAATGCATTTGTTTGTCTGTTTGATTATGTGTGGGGTCTTTTGATTGTTTGTTTCTTTCTTTGCTGGTTGATTGGTTGGTCGCTTGGTTGGTTTGTTGGTTCAGTACTTGCTTGCTTGCTTGTTCATTTCCTGTTGTTTTTGTTTGTTCTTATTTATTTATTTATTTATTTGTTTGTTTGTTTTTATTTATTATTTATTTATTTGTTTGTTTTTATTTATTTGTTTTGTTTGTTTGTTTGTTTGTTTGTTTGTTTTGATCAACGTTTTTCTCTCACATGCATCTGTTCTCAAGGGGGGTGGGGGGGGGGGGACAATTAAACTCTTTGCTGTTCCTTGAAACTGAGGTGACAATGAACATAGGTCGGCCGACCGACGCTTGCCTTAGCTGGCTCGTGCACGGTAGTGCCCGCTCGGGCCAGCTAAAGCGGACATCGGCCCGATTATGTTTTGTGTCACTGATATCTCGCTGTGCGCACAGGACTAAGTCGGAAGCCGATTAATTATTTCCTCTGAGAACGGCGCCGCGAACATCTCCGCCTGTGCTATCACTGAGCTGCGGAGTTGTACCGGATGTGGACATCCAAGCGTTTTCATTAACCGTTCCGCTGTCGGTAGGGGTTTTATTTTAGGGGGTTTTTTTTGTGTGTGCGTGTGTCGCGACGCGGACTCCTGCAGGAATAATCGCGACAAAAAGCGCTACCGACAGCCAGAGGGTTAAAAGTGACTTCAATGAAATAAAACGAAACAACCAGACTAACCTGAAGGGAAAAAAATAAAGGCAACTATTTATGAATAAGCAGAACATGAACACATTCTGCAAATTTTGAGTTGCCCCCGGCTCACAGACTGAATTACACTTCTGGAAACAGATTGAGCGTGATAGTGCAAGGGTTGTATCAGAATAGCTTGGCGCCTATGGGCGCCAAGCTATTCTGGCACAACCCTTGAATTATCTCGCTCGATCCGGGCCATGTCCTGCCGTCTCGTGTCGGAGTTGAATGAGTTAATCAGCACACTCAGTACAGCACATCAAAACCGACAACACTACA
>BTPG01000001.1:117694279-117864279 GCA_036245525.1 Semisulcospira habei | reverse complement strand
TATATGGAGCAGAGACATGGAGATTGACAAAAACCACAGTCAACAGAGTACAGACCTTCATGAACAGTTGCCTTAGAAGAATTTTGAAAATCCACTGGCCAGAGAAGATCAGCAACGTCAGACTCTGGGAGAGAACAGAGCAGATAACAGCAGAGAATGAAATTGGGCGAAGAAGATGGGGATGGATCAGTCACAGTCTGAGAAAGCCAGCTTCCAGTATCACTAGGCAGGCATTGTCATGGAACCCCCAGGGAAAGAGGAAAAGAGGTAGGCCGAGAAACTCCTGGCGTCGAGACCTCCAAGCAGACATCAAGAGACTGGGAACCACCTGGAGTAGAATCGAAGGAGAAGCACAGGACAGGAGTTGCTGGAGGTCTCTCGTCGACGGCCTATACCCGGGTAGGGGTGACAGGCGTAAGTAAGTAAGTAAGTAATATCCTAACCTAATTTAGTTTCCGCCAGGCTCTGCTTGTCGCGGGGGCTCGTGAGTATTTACGCCTCTTGCATATGAATAGCTTTCAACTTTCCTCGGCAGTTAAGGGGTTAAGAGTGTGCTGGCCTGTGATTTTGTACCTTACCAGCACCTAAAGATACAGTGTAAACTGAAACCTGTCCATTCAGTTGTAACTTACGTCGGTCTTATGCAAGAGTAATAGGCATGTCTGTGTTTAAAGGCCCACTACCGCCGTAACTGATGCACTTCTGGAACAGATGGTTACGAAACGCTACACACGGGTCTAGTTATGGTTCAATTGGACGCAGGACAATCCATTTCAGCACACGTCGTCTTGATATCAAGTAACCTGACAATGACTCCACTCCGGTCTATAAATACAACGCTTTTCAGTACGATAAACAGCTACAAATAGATTGACACGCTAACGGCTGCGCAGAATAAATAAGTGCTATTACGCGTTTGCTGTTGCTGTGCGTCTTAACTGCTTTTAAAGTTCATAAGGTGTGTCGACAAGGCATAACAAACACAAATGGTGGTGAAATGTGTATTCAGATTTATGTGTAATGGTACTTTAAGCAGGTTACGTGTACTGATTGTCATGAGTGTGTGCGTGCGGTGCGTGAGTGTGTGCACATCCTTTGCGTTTCCAAACTTTTTTTTTTTTTTTTTTTTTTTGTACAGTTCTCTTCATGTCAAATTTAGCCAGGTAAGATGCATTGGTTATATCTTGGCTCTCCACCCATATATACTGATGCGCAAAAGAAATCTGACATTTTTGGAATCATCGGAAACACTAAAGTATTTCCGATGATTCCATAATTGTAGCATTTCTTTTGCTCGTCAGTATATGTGTGTGCACGTACGGGTTCTGTGCGTGCGTGGATGCGTGCGCGCGCGTGTGTATGTGTGTAAGTAACTTTCTCTTTTTCAACCTTTCTCTCTTTTAACTCATCCGAGACGTGCCACCTCCAGATACGCCGCGTATCACACTCCGGAGGCGGTAGGTCTCGAATGAGTTAGTTGACTTCTACCAACCTATACGAACTCCCAACTTGGGGAATATCTGCCTTAAAGGTGAAAAAGTGGACATAATTATTCACTAAACATTTCAGCTTACTAGTAACACAACAAGCTTTCGGAAAAACAAAAGAAGGATAGAAGATCTTAAACATCGCTTTTTTCTCTGCTCTGCTCTGTCTCTCTGCTCTCCCTCCGTCCCTCTCTGCTCTCCCTCCGTCCCTCTCTGCTGTCCCTCCGTCCCTCTCTGCTCTCCCTACGTCCCTCTCTGCTCTCCCTCCGTCCCTCTCTGCTCTCCCTCCCTCTCTCCCTCTCCCCCTCCCTCTCCCCTCCCTCCCTCTCCCCCTCCCCCTTCCTCTCCCCCTCCCTCTCTCCCTCCCTCTCTCCCTCTCCCCCTCCCTCTCCCTATCTCCCTCCTTCTCTCCCTCTCCCCCCCTCCCCCTCTCCCCCTCTCCCTCCCTCCCTCCCCCTCCCCTCCCCCCCCTCCTCTCCCTCCCTCCCTCTCCCCCACTCTCCCTCCCTCCCCCCCTCCCTCCCTCCCCCACCCCCCCTCCCTCCTCCCTCCCTCCCTCTCTCTCTCTCTCTCTCCTCATCTCTCTCTCTCTCTCCTCTCCCCCACCTCCCTCCCTCTCCCTCCCCTCTCCCCCTCTCTCTCTCCCTCTCCCCTCTCCCTCCCTCCCTCTCCCACCCCCTCCCCCTCCCCGCTCTCCCCTCCGCTCCCCCCCTCCCCCATCCCCTCCCTTCGCTCCTCCCTCCTTCCCCTCCTCCCCCTCCTCCCCTCCCTCCCCTCCCCCTCATCCCCTCCCTCCCTCCACCTGCAGCGGCTCCCGTCTCCCGCCCCAACCCCCCCGCACTCCCCCTCCCGCCCCGCCCTCCCTCCCCCGCCCTCCCCCCTCGCGCCTCCTCCCTCTCCTCCTTCTTCTCTTCTCTCTTCTTCTCTCTCTCTCTCTCTCTCTCTCTCTCTCTCTCTCTCTCTCTCTCTCCCCCCCCCCCCCCGCCCACGGATCGATCTCTACAAGTCAAGCCTTCTATTTTCTGGTAGTTCTGTCTGGAACTCATTGCCATTACACATTAAATCATTTTCCAATAAAACCCATTTTAAACGTGCATTGCACACTCACTTCCAATCAGCGTGACTTCACAGTTTGCCATATAAGAATAATACTGCTGATAACACGTAAACGTCAAATATTTTTCTCTTTCTCCTTACATTTGCTACCTGATCATCTATTGTCTTGTCGGTGTCACTATACGCTATTGATGCTGCTGATTCTATGACACTGTCTTAGATGAGTATAATATTAATGCTGAGCACGCGTTTCGTTCTATCGGAGGCAGTTACAAATTCTCCATTGTCATTTTTTCCGTCCTTTTGATGATTTCCCTATTGTGGTTTTTTCCGTAGTTTTGCTTCCTCATCTTATTATTATTATTATTATTATTATTATTATTATTATTATTATTATTATTATTATTGTGGTTTTTTTCGTAGTTTTTCTTCCTCTTCTTCTTCTTCTTATTATTAATGTTATTATTTGCATGCTATGTTTATTTTCCTGTTATATTGTTTGTTTACAGGACAGCTTGTAAGACAGGCATTGCGTTGCCTAATAGCTTTATCCTGAATAAATAAAGATTCATTCATCATCATCTCTCCCCCCTCCACCCCCCCCCCCCCCCCCCCCCCCCCCCCCCCCCTCCCCCCCCCCTCCCCCCCCCCCCCCCCCCTCCCCCCCCCCCCCCCCCCCCCCCCCCCCCCCCCCCCCCCCCCCCTCCCCCCCCTCCCCCCCCCCCCCCCCCTCCCCCCCCCCCACCCCCCCCCCCCCCTCCCCCCCCCCCCCCCCCCCCCCCACCCCCTCCCCCCCCCCCCCCCCCCTCCCCCCCCCCCCCCCCCCCCCCCCCCCCCTCCCCCCCCCCCCCCCCCCCTCCCCCCCCTCCCCCCCCCCCCCCCCCCCCCCCCCCCCCCCCCCCCTCCCCCCCCCCCCCCCCCCCCCCCACCCCCCCCCCCCCCCCCCCCCCCCCCCCTCCCCCCCCCCCCCTCCCCCCCCCCCCCCCCCCCTCCCCCCCTCCCCCCCCCCCCCCCCCCCCTCCCCCCCCCCCCCCCCCCCCCCCCTCCCCCCCCCCCCCCCCCCCCCTCCCTCTCCTCCCTCCCTCCTCTCCCTCCCGCCCTCTCCCTCCCTCCCTCTCCCTCCTTCCCCACCTCCCTCCCCTCTCCCTCCCCCTCCCTCCCCCTCCCTCCCCCCTCTCTCTCTCTCTCCCTCTCTCGTCCATCCAAAGCCATACAATTGTCCGTGTCTCCAGAACATCAGTTGTTGGGGGTCATAATTCACAATCAAATGAAATGGCAGACGCATCTACATTTTGTATCTAAAATTGTCTCCAGGAATATATTTATGCTATCTAAAGTGAAATATCTTATTGACGTTGAATCACGCAAATTGTTTTACGATGCCCATATAAAAACATATATCGATTACGCTTCCACGTTATGGGATTGCACCAGTTCACCCGAAGAGGCTTAACTCTTTACAAAGAAGAGCGGTAAAACAAATCTATCTATTTATCTATATCCCGTAGTCTTGCCGACCGTTGGGGTACCACTGATGATTGGCAACCAGCTCCCTCCATTCCTCTCTGTTCTCTGCCATTCTTAGCGTATCACCCAGCCTCAGTCCTGTCCACTCTGAGATATTGTCCTCCCATCTTTGCCTCTGTCTTCCTCTCCTTCGTCCTCCTTGCACAGTGCCTTGCAGGATTGTTTTGGCAAGCCCTGCTGAACGCGTGACATGCCCATACCACTTCAGTTTGCGTTTTTTCACAATGGCTAATAGGTCTTCATAGGGCCCTGATTCTGCTTCCCACTTCCTCGTTCGTGATGTGATCTCTGTATGAAATGCCAAGCAGCCTTCGAAAACATCTCATTTCAGTGGTTTGTATCCTCCTTTCAAGGTCTGCTGTGAGGGTCCATGACTCGCAGGCATACAAGAACACTGAGGTGACTAAGGAGCGCATCAGTCTGATCTTGGAGCAGAGCGTGATGTTTCTGTCCTTCCATATGGGTCTTCAATCTTGTCAGTGCTGTTGTTGTCTGCGCAATCCTGGACAGTATTTCTGGTTTTGATCCCTCATCTGTCACAAGGGCTCCTAAGTATTTGAATTTATTAACTGTTTCTAGATTTTGGCTTCCAATCATGACGTCAGTGCCAAAACAAAACAAATACTTCCATCTGAACCAACATTATCCACCGCACGGATCAGAAACTTGGAAAAACTCGCATCACTGGACATGCTCCGCTCTGAAGCAACACTTTCTTTTCAACAAGGGTGTCTTCATATTTAAGTTGCACAAACAGTCATGCCCAGCGTATCTTAGCACTTTGTTTTCGGAACGTGTGTCTAACGTTTCTAGATTTGGCCCACAATATCGAGCTCCCCGCCCACGTATTGACATCTTTAAATCAAGCCTGTCTTTCGCAGGAAGCTGATTATGGAATTCTTTGCCACTTAACATAAGATGTGCGCAGACGCTGTCGTCCTTCAAGATTAGCCTCTTCAAGCACCTCAAGTCATGTTTATAAACTTGAAAAGTGAGACATTCTTCCTCTCCCCAGGCACCTCTTGTACAACAAGGGTGTATCCATGTTCAAATCTGGAATGGCACTCTTCCGGACTTTCTCTGCGAACGTTTTACTATATCTGACTCAGGGTATTCCACATCCAGAAGAATTTTTACCATATCACTTCCCTGAATTGACATTTTTAAAACTAGTCTTTCATTTCGGGTGCCAGCTTTGGGATACTTTGCTATTGAGCTTAACGCACGCTAGATCGCTGTCTTCCTTCAAAGACTGAAGCCTCTTCAAGCACCAGTATTACTAAATCCAGCATAAACCGGCTTTGGCAGGTTGTTCAGACTGTTACTGCCTGATCCTATAATTATTATACATCCTATCTATCCAACATATATGTACCACAGCATGCTACTGCCCTTTAACCTATTCAGCACTGACGCACTACAGCAGGAGATGGGTCGACCATGATAATGCAAGGGTAATGCCAGATTAGCTTGGCGCCTGTCGGCGCCAAGCTAGTCTGGCAACTGTCCATGAATTATCATGGTCGATCCATCTCCTGCAACTGGTGCATGGTGCATAGATGACGCCTCCAAAATTGGGAAATACGGCCGTCGGGCTAAATGGGTTACTCACAAACCAGATAGGTGATGCTAGCGCTGGTAGAATTGTACACATACCAAGGGGAATTACTCAGCGCTGGACAGACAAACAGTTAGATACCTTGCCCCTCGCCTATCAGGCACCCAATCGCTAGCCCACATAGCCCGCAGGTATAGAACATCATAATTATACATCCCTAAAAGGATGCATCAGGTCAAGCCTATAACCCATGTCTTTTTCTGTAACTTAGGAAGTAGGCAGGAGAAACACACATACACCCCCCCCCCCCCCCCCCCTGAGGTGCACTACTAAATGTGGTCGGGTAAATACCCTGATTTCCCACAGTAGATGCACAATGTAACGATACAAATTTTGCCTCAAGTTATAGAATACTCACAAACCAGATAGGTGAGGCTAGCGCTGGTAGAAATGGATTAATATAGTATTTCATATGTAAACGTGCACCAACGTGCGTGTGTGTGTGCGTGTGTGTGTGCGTGTGTGTGTGTGTGTGTGTGTGTGTGTGTGTGTGTGTGTGATGGTGTGTGTGTGTGTGTGTGATGGTGTGTGTGATGGTGTGTTTGTGTGTGTGTGTGTGTGTGTGTTGGGGTGTGTGTGTGTGTGTGTGTATGTGTGTGTGTGTGTGTGTGTGTGTGTGTGTGTGTGTGTGTGTGTGTGTGTTTATCTGTAATCAAGACAAAACATCATCGCACTGAAAAACATCGCGAAAACTTTGTACAAGAAAATATCAAAGTTTTTGGGGTGATTAACTAAAATCAAGATTCATGTGTATATAGACAGCAAATTTACTGACGTTTTGTACAAATTAGGATACACGTTTTCTGTTCAATGTCGTCTGGAGTTAAGACAAATGCAAGCGAGCAGAAACTATAGTTTCCTTCAGAAGAAAGAGGACAAATTAATCTTTGGCTCATCTTTCATTAAAGCTGCCTGCCACAGAGTGGGATTTGGTTGCTGAAATTTGCCGATAAATCAGGTTTGCAAAGTTCTATGGCCTCATTCGAGACATTTTTTTTAACCTTTCTTTTCACAGTGGGACTATCCATACGTAAAAGACGCTTTGTTGGGTTTTTTTTTGTTTGTTTGCTTGTTTGTTGTTGTTTTGTTGTTGTTGTTGGGTTTTTTTTCTGTCTGTTTGTTGGGTTTTTTTTTTTTTTTTTTTTTTTTTTTTTTTTTTTTTTTTGTTTTTTACTGTCTCTGTCATGCGGTGGGAGACCACCCTTACGTAATAAAGTAGAACAGGAGTGCTACACAAATCTTTTCTTTTACGACATTCAGCCTTCAGTATGAGTAAAGTGTTTCCTGTCTTGCAGTATTATTATTAAGCCATGCCAACATTTCTGCCGTCATAACCCATTTAGATCCGACGCCCGACAGCAAGAGATGGATCGACCATGACAGTTCAAGGATAGTGCCAGATTAGCTTGGCGCCTGAAGGCGCCAAACTAATCTGGCACCATCCTTGAACTATCATGGTCAATCCATCTCCTGCAACTGGTACATAGTCGATTGGTGACGCCTCCACAATTTGGGAAATGCGGCCGTGAGGTAAAATGGATGAGCCAGTACGTCCATTTTTTGAGAAAATCAAGATTTTCAATTGAAATCTCCCTTTTTAAAAAAAAAAAAATTGGGACGTACTGGCAGATTTTATGAAGGAAACATTAGAAACTTTTTTTTTTTTTTTGGGGGGGGTGGGGGGGGGGGTAAAAGTTGTCTGTACATCGCACACCACTATGTGATGTCTTGATGTGACCATTGCCTTGAGCGGGTCGCTTTAAAACGTAACATTAAATCCTTCGATGCCCCGGCTAGAAACTGTGTTTCTGGTGTCATTGCTAGATAACCGCGTCTGACTACTGCGGACACACCGTGAATACTGCCAGCAAGAGGATAAGATCCTCATCAGCCCCTGCCCACCAACTCCCACCTCCCCTACCCACTTCCCCCATCCACACACACACACACACACACACACACACACACACACACACACACACACACACACACACAAACACAAACACACACACACACGCACGCACACACTTCAGTCCCCCCCCCCCCCTACCCCCTTTCTACATCCCCCAACCTCCGTTTTTTGTGGTTTCTTTTTGTTGTTGTTTATTTGTTTGTTTGTTTGTTTTTATGCTGAAAAACAAGTCGAGCACACTGACCGGCGGGCGCCTTCCCTTTTCCCCTACCCTCCCCCTCCCCCCCCCCCCCCCCGCCCTCCACCCTAACCCCCACTCGCCCCCATAAAAATCATCTTCCTACTCCAGTCTGAAAAGGTTAACTCATTCGAAACGAACTGCATCCGGATACGCGGCTTTAGCCGCGTTCAGGATGCAGTTCGTCTCGAATGAGTTAAAGAGGACTCCACAGACCACACAGGACAAAACTAGGGTACAAAGTTTCCTGATCCTTTCTTTCTCTCTATTTGTGTCAAGATCAAGTATTTCGTCGAAGTTGGTAGGTATGGATTAGAAAAAAAGTTAGGGAGACAACGAAGGCAATTAAATCTAAAAAACTTCCCAGAGTCCCAAAGCCTGACTTATGCTTGGATGAGGATGCGAGACGCTTATCGATGGTGTTTGTGTGAAACCTCTTAAAGTACCGCTACGCATAAAATTGAAGACACATTTCAGTACCATTTGTGTCTGTTATGCCTTGTCGACAAACCTAATGAACTTTAACAGCAGTTTGAACACGCAGCAAAAACACTGGCACGCGCATCGTACTTATTTATTCTGCGCTGCCGTTAGCGTGTCAGTCTATTTTTAGCTGTTTCTCGTGCGGATAGCGTTGTATTTCTAGAACGGAGTGGAGTCATTGCCAGGTTACTCGAGTTAAAGACGACGTGTGCTGAACTGTATTGTCCTGTGTCTAAATGAACCATAACTAGACCTGTGTGTAGCGTTTGGCAATCATCTGTTACAGAAGTGTATCTTTGAACAGTTACAACGGTAGTGGGCCTTCAAGAGACATTTTGGCGCGAAATCATGCTTTTGACGCGGTTGTCTCCTTTGACGCTTTTCTGGCGAAACTCTGGAACCTAGCTGTAGCTTATGAGGAAAGCTCATAACCTACTAGTGAAGAAATTCGTGGATCACATATTCTGACCCCCCAAAAAAATGTAAATAGCTTTCTTCTTCTTTTTTTTTTTTTTTTTTTTTTTTTTTTTTTTAGGGGGGGGGGGGGGGATGGAGATGGGGGGAGGGTCGAGTTTGCATGCGAAACGCATCGATATGTGCACAATTACTAAACAATATGTATTGGTTATATCTTGGCTTTCCACCCATATATGCTGACGCGCAAAAGAAATGCGACATTTTTGGAATCATCGGAAACACTAAAGTCGATGGTTTTCGCGTGCAAACTCGAAACTAACAATTCTATTTTATACGTCAAAATGTAGTAAAACTGTTGCCGCAAAGGTTTTATGTAAAAGGAAAACAGAAAATAGAGGTTGGAAACCCCTTTAAGGCAGAAACATATGAAACACGACGTTTCGGATCAAAGACCCTCCTTCACGGTGATATGGAAACAACGTAGAACCCTAGAACCCTACGTTGTTTCCATATCAGAAGAAGGATCAATCGTCGTGTTTCATGTTTCCAACTTAAAGGGTTTTCAACCTCTATTTTCTGTTTTCTTTATGGCATGCGTCGATTACCTCTCGCTGCTCTGATGTTTCTTGTGTAACAAGACAAACGACAAACAAGGCTAAGATGCATAGCGTTCGTGGATAATGTTGGTCAATCCTGTGCCAAGATAGTCTGCTAGGACTTGGAAGACAAGTCGTTTTCTTCATCTCAAAAACAAAAAATATATATACTTAACACCTGTAAGACGGGCCCAAGAACTGCTTAAATATCGACATTTCTTTACCATTAACCCCTTCAATGCCGAGAAAAACTGATAACGGCCCAACTGCAAGAGACATAGATCCTCATGAGCCCCCGCAGTTGCGGGGGCTCATGAGGATCTATGCCTCTTACTGACACCACTTTGCATCCACGTTCCTTGGGCGGCTGGACTTCTTTGGCATTGAACGAATAAATAGTCTGCGATCACTGGGTAGTCAAGGGGTTAACTGTGATTGATGCTTGCAGCCCCTGTACGTGAAATTCCCCAGTTTGAGAGTTTTTCTTCTGGCGATTGCATATCAGTTTCAGGAGATGGAGCGATCATGATTGTTTAAGGGTGGTGCCAGAATAGCTTGGCGCCCACAGGCGCCAAGCTATTCTGGCACCACCCTTGAACTATCATAATAATAATTAATAATTTTACCCATTTCACCCCAAGCTTGCATTTTCCAAATTTCGGATGTGCCACCTAACGTCTACGTAACAGTTGCAGGAGATGGATCGACCAAGATAATTAGTAGTGCCAGATTAGCTTCTCGCCTGATGGCGCCAAGCTAATCTGGCACTACCTTTCAAATATCATGGTCGATCCATCTCTCGCTGTGGTGCGTCAGCGCTAATAGGTTTTAAACGTTGTGCTCTTTGTTCTATCCGATCAGAGCCGGGTTGGTAAGTCAGTTCGTGCGCAGACTGCGTGCAGATGCTGTGCCTTCTCTCAGCGCTGAATATGTGGAGTCCATTCGCGCGCAAACTGCGTCACGAAACGTACAGGTGTTTTCCCGCCAACGCTTTGGCATTGGCCCGGATCAGTCAAGAACATCATTTCATCTGCAAGAGGCGCAGGTTTTCATGAACCCCTGCGTAAGCGTAAGTTCATGAAAATCTATGCCTCTTGCAGTCGACGGAGAGCCTTATGCTCATTTGACTCCAGTCGTTGCTCAGATGAAGACTGCCGATTGAGCAATGACTGTGCCGGGCCGACGCACACAATTTACTGCGCTGTGGATTCAAGTTACTGACGTCAAACAAAACTGAGGTCGAGTGTAGACAAATGGTCGACTCGTGAGGGGGCTGGAACAGTCAAGTAATTAATGGTCAGCGCGCGCAGTATTGTGTCGAGTTTCCAGACGGAATGATCACGAAGACAACCAATAAATTACCTACAACGCGAGGGCGGCGGAGAAGTGTGACCGCCCAATGTGCTATTTAAAAACCGCGCCATGTTCTTTCATAAATTTGGCTGCGGCGTCGATAAAAGGAAGAGTGCCCGAGGACTTGAGCGCAGTTAGGTTTATAAGGCATTGTCATATCCTTGACTGTCTCTTATGAAATACAGTTTACTAGAAGTTGGACATTGCATATAATATGCACGATAAGCAGGCTGACAAGACTGAGGTTGGGCCGGCTTTGCCAATTTTCCATCACGGAACAGTCTTTTCCTTTTCCACGAAGTTGAACGACGTTACCGATATTCACCAACGGAGCAATTCACACGAAATCGCACTTTGCTGACTGCCACATACACCAAACAGTTTCAGGCGTGGCAGTGGTTGCACTTGACGTCACCATATGAAACGACTTCGTTGATTGGAAGGGAAAAACTGTCTGCATGCGATACAACGAACTACAATCGAACATTGTTCGTTCAGTGGAGGCCGTTGTTTTTTTGGCTTTTTTGTTTTGTTTTCAGTAGTGTTTCTTGCAAGTCATCAACACTTTTGTTCGAAATATCGGTTGAAAAATCAGTAAGCCAAAGTTTGCGTTTTATTAATATTTGATGACGATAACTCCAACAAAAATATCAATCCATTATGAAGTTGTACACAGTGGTTATGTGTGTCATGATGGCGTGCGCGTTGTGTATGATCAGTGACACGCACGCGGCCCACTCACACTGTCATCACGTGTGTACGTCCTACCGCAAAATACCCTACAAAGTTTGTCTTCGATTTGTATGTCGGCGAAAAATATTCAGATATTACAACCGGTTTGGGAAACGCAACGGCGCTTTTTCCGACTCCCAAAACTTTCCCAGCAGCAGCGATTCGGACATGGAAAGTGAAGCGGGTGTTTTCAACTTTCAAGATGGGCTTGTGAAAAACAATGGCGATTTTGTCGCTCGGCAAAAGCAGAAAAGCAGGAACAATTTCGGCGTCGATAAATTCAGCCCCAAACAATTGACATCTTTAATCGAGAAAAGTTTCAAAGGATTTCTTTCAGGTGATGCCTCTCTTGAAAGAGAAACACACAGAAATTCACGCCTGGAGAATTTTAGTCCTGTTTTAGGCACTGTAAAGTCAGAAACTCAAACAGCTGAAACTTCACAAACTGAAACTGAAACAGAAATCCTTCAGATTTTAGCTGACAGAATCTTCCGTGCTCTGAACGAATCTGAAGAAGCGACAGCAAGAGAACCTACTGCAACAAAGAAACTGCAAGATAGTGAACTTTCTTCGTTCAAATCTAACGCAGACAACATTGTCAATGCCTTGCGTTTGCCGACAGAAGTGGAGGATTTGAAGACGCTTCGCATGAGTGGAAACGCCCCTTTGGCTAAAACTGAACGAAACACTGAACAGATCGTAAAACAATCCGACAGTCACGTTCGGCCAAGATGCCGTCGTCCGGCGGCAACATGTTACAGTCTTCTGGACATGCTCGTCTACAAACCGAAATCTGACGGGAAACAGTCACTGCTGATGCCCGGTACCGGTGATCAAGCGAGATGCTAAAACAGCAATTCAGACGACAGTCACTTCGTTTTGATATTAAGGTAAATGGTTCGTCATATCTAAGCCGTATTGTCTGTGTTCTATTGCGATTTAGTTTTAGGTTGTTTTTTTTTTTTGTTGTCGCATGTGTTCTGGCCCGTGATTTTGGACCCTACGGCCTCAGGCCGTAGGGTCCAAAATCACGGGCCAGAACACATCAAAAGAAGTCAGAGACGAGGGTTTATGAGACAGCTGCACTACTGCTATACTTTTTTTTAAAATTATTAACCCATTCCATTCAGCCCTGACGCACTGCAGCAGGAGATGGGTCGACCATGATAATTCAAGGGTAGTGCCAGATTAGCTTTGGCGCCTCAGTGTCGGCCCCAAGCTAATCTGGCACTACCCTTGAATTACCATGGTCGATCCATCTCCTGCAGCTGGTGCATAGTCGTTAGATGACGACTCCTATCGGCGTAAACCATTGGGCATACTTTGCGTTTCCTCATACACACGAACATTATTGTCTAGTCTCCCTGACACGATTAACCGCTTCAATGCCGAGAAAAAGGGAACGCAATCCAACTGCAAGAGGCATAGATCCTCATGAGCCCCCGCGACCGCGGGGGCTCATGAGGACCTATGCCTCTTGCTGAGACCACTTTGCGTCCATGTTTTCCGGACAGTTGTGGCTTTTGGTCGTTCAGTGAAGAGAGATTTCAGTGGAAACAAAATATACGTACGTTGGAAGGAAAAGGGTTTAATCCCACTGCGGAACCCAGAACGAACATCAACGTAACAGATTTATTCATTCAGAAAAATGTCTGTCACTCGTTCAACTTTTTAATTTCTTTACGCGTTTTGGCCTTTGTTTCAGAGAGGTTTTTGGTTACCTTGAAAGAATGGCCCTATCGCGTACGCGTCGCGTAAACAATATGTCCCTTTGGTATTGAGCGGAAGAAGATTACAACGTTTAAGTCCGTTTCAGGTAATGATATAAGGACCAAAAAGGTGACTGGCAAGCATGCAAAATGCAGAGAAGAACCCAACGGAGAAAGAAAGATTCTTCAGAAAAGACAGTTACAAGACAGTGTATTAATATTTCGAGTATAGCATTTCATCGTTACTCCCTGTCAGCGAAGAAGGAAAGTGGTCACTAATCTTAAGTGGTGTTCACATGGCCGATTTCTAAACGATTTTTGTCTGGCAACAATTGGCCGACGAAAGTTTCCACCTGTTTACATGGGCGTCTTTTGTCGTTTTGGAGTTGGCCGACAATTGCCAGATGTCCGGGTGGGGTGTTGGCAGCTAGTAGAGCAATGCTCAACTTTCCACCGATTTCCCACCAACTCCAAGCAAGCGGGTTGTTTCCTGATCGACGATTGGTTAAAACTAGCCAATCAAATATGATTTTGTTTTCAATCTTCAGTCAACCTTTTGTCGTGTTCATGGGGTGATGCCCCTTTGACCGAGTTGTGCCGAGTGTCGACGGAACAGCACGTGAAGTAGCTAAAGTTGGTGGCGTGTAGCTGGAAAGTCGTCGCAAAATTTGTGAGCGTTCACATGGGCAACGTCTTGTTGGCCAATAATCGCCAGACAAAAATCGTTGCGAAATCGGCCAAGTGAACACCACGCCTTTACTTGTTTGTCTGTTTTGAAAAATATTTACCCGAAATATTAATAAAGTGTGTTGTAACTGTCTTTTCTAAGCGTGTTTCCTACTCCGATGGGTTCTTCTTTGCCTTTCAGTTATGTCCTCGCATATAAATTATTGTCTTTTCTCCGATTCTACCCATTCAGCCCTGGCGCACCATAGCAGGAGATGGGTCGACCATGATAATTCAAGAGTAGTGCCAGATCTGGTACTGCCCTTGAATTATCATGGTCGATCCATCTCCTGCAACAGGTGCATAGTCGTTAGATGACGCCTCCAAAATTTGGGAAATACGTGCGTCGGAATGAATGAGTTTACACTTTTTTCTCATTGGCCTAGCTCTATTCTCCGTTGTTCTCTGCCGGGTTGTCCATTCTCACATTTCTCAGTACAAACATATCCTAATCTCCTTTCAGTCAATGATTGATTGATTGTACATTGCTTAACGTCCCGACAGCAACAAGGCTTTCTCAGGACGTGCCTGCACTGCTTGTGAAAAAAACAACTAAACAGAACATTGAATGTATGTCGCCAGCCGGTCAAATACATTAAATAAACCTAACACATGGGGCCTAAATAAAGCTAAGACCATTTAGCAACACACATCCAATATCAAGAGCTACAGGCAGCGCAGACAGTAGGGAGAGTTTTAAAAAGGCAAATACAGGTGAATGGACCTCGGGTAGACAGAAACACATGCCCCAGAATAGAGAGAAAAACTCACCCTGTGGGGCTGACCAGGGTGACCCTGGGAACTAAAAAGTACCTAACCCCACCCAAGTCCCCCAGGGCAAACCCGGGTGGGGTCTTTCAGTCAATGCACAATCATGAACATACATAAATAATTTAATATAGTGGGTTACACAACAAAGCAGCAACTGTAGGAGGTGTTTTGTAAAAGCATTGGTACCAATTTCATACAAAAAATTCAACGAAATGCAGTTTTGGCACAAACGCTACGCTCACGTTTCGTGATATCAAGATAACTCAGTCCAAAACAGCTCCCGCCCACCATTCGATTTTTTCGGCCCCTGGAAGCAAGGTCTAGCGTGAAGGATTCCTTTAGTATGAAGTTAACAAACAAAAAGTTGGAAACCCCCCACCCCACCCACCCCCCACCCCCACCTCGAGGTAACTGATCCGCCCCTGCATACACGTCCTAAGAAAGACTCGTTGCTGTCGGGACTTTAAGCAATGTACAACGAACGAACCAACCAACCAACCAACCAACCAACCAACCAACCAAGCCACCAAACATATTTTCACAATACGTGTGGGTGGGCACGTGTAACAGAGTATTCTACTAAGTCTTTCATAAAAGTCTTTCACTTTACGAAATCAAAACTTTATAAGATAAAAATTCAGACCACAAGCGTGTGAAATGCAGAGAATAACCCTAACGAAGAAATAAACACGCTTAGAAAAGACAGTTACAAGACTTTATTAATATCAGCTAAACTTCTAGTAGCGAATTGTATACTTCTTTGTTTGTTTGTGTTTTGTTTGTTTGTTTATTTTGAAAAATTTCGAAATATTAATAAATTATCTTGTAACTGTCATTTCTTCAAGCGTGTTTCTTTATTCGTTGGATATTCTTCTCTTAAGTGAAAGTTTAAAATGTTCTTCTTAACTCATTATACTCCAAGACCGAAATCCCCAAATTTTGCCGTTGTCCTCTGAAGACTGCATTGCAGTGCAGGACACAGATCGACCATGATAGTTCATGGGTGATGCCAGAATAGCTTGGCACCTATAGGCGCCAAGCTATTCTGGCATCACCCTTGAACTATCATGGTCGCCCATAGGCGCCAAGCTATTCTGGCATCACCCTTGAAACTATCATGGTCGCCAAATAGGCGCCAAGCTATTCTGGCATCACCCTTGAAACTATCATGGTCGCCAAATAGGCGCCAAGCTATTCTGGCATCACCCTTGAAACTATCATGGTCGCCCATAGGCGCCAAGCTATTCTGACATCACCGTTGAACTATCATGGTCGCCCATAGGCGCCAAGCTATTCTGGCATCACCCTTGAAACTATCATGGTCGCCCATAGGCGCCAAGCTATTCTGGCATCACCCTTGAAACTATCATGGTCGCCAAATATGCGCCAAGCTATTCTGGCATCACCCTTGAAACTATCATGGTCGCCAAATAGCCGCCAAGCTATTGTGGCATCACCCTTGAACTATCATGGACGCCCATAGGCGCCAAGCTATTCTGGCATCACCCTTGAACTATCATGGACGCCCATAGGCGCCAAGCTATTCTGGCATCACCCTTGAACTATCATGGTCGATCCATAGGCGCCAAGCTATTCTGGCATCACCCTTGAACTATCATGGTCGATCCATAGGCGCCAAGCTATTCTGGCATCACCCTTGAACTATCCATAGCTTGCTGTGGTGTGTCTGGGGTAGAATGAGTTAATGTTAGACAAAAGGGCCGACTTAACCCTTTGCGTGTCGGTCGCTATAGGGTTAACTGATGAAGTTTGAATGTTGTAAAATGAAAGACTTTGCAGTAGGAGGGGTCTACCAACGCGAACCCCGGGTAGTAGCCTACTTAACCCATATCATGCTGAGGGTAAAAGCTTCAAATTTGTACGCTGCCATATGCAAGCTACGCATCATAGACAAAAAAGGCGGCACTGATGCAGATGTCAGAGCACGAATCGGTAAAGCCAGAGCAGCCTTTCTCCAGTTGAAAAAAGTGTGGAGTTCCAGAGAGCTGTCACAACACACCAAAGTCCGGATTTTCAACTCCAATGTAAAATCAGTTCTCCTATATGGAGCAGAGACATGGAGATTGACAAAAACCACAGTCAACAGAGTACAGACCTTCATGAACAGTTGCCTTAGAAGAATTTTGAAAATCCACTGGCCAGAGAAGATCAGCAACGTCAGACTCTGGGAGAGAACAGAGCAGATAACAGCAGAGAATGAAATTGGGCGAAGAAGATGGGGATGGATCGGTCACAGTCTGAGAAAGCCAGCTTCCAGTATCACTAGGCAGGCATTGTCATGGAACCCCCAGGGAAAGAGGAAAAGAGGTAGGCCGAGAAACTCCTGGCGTCGAGACCTCCAAGCAGACATCAAGAGACTGGGAACCACCTGGAGTAGAATCGAAGGAGAAGCACAGGACAGGAGTTGCTGGAGGTCTCTCGTCGACGGCCTATACCCGGGTAGGGGTGACAGGCGTAAGTAAGTAATATGCAAGCTACATTATAGTACTTACAGACCAACGGCTTTAGTTCAAGGGTGGTGCCAGAATCGCTTGGCGCCTAGAGGCGCCAAGATATTCTAGCACCACCCTTGAACTATTTTAGTCAAACTTATTTCACACACTGCTGTATTCCGAATGATAAGGGTTCAATAAATTGCGAAAAGAAAAGAAGGGTACAAAAGTGTTAGTTGAGCCAAGACAACGTAGAGCACCCGGTGTATCGGCGCATATTAGCAGCCAAAGTCCGCCTTCAAGAGGTTGGTGTTAACTCATTCGAGACGTGCCGCCTCCGGACACGCGGCATAAGCCGCGTATCCGGAGGCGGCACGTCTCGAATAAGTTCACTCGTTCAGTGAAAAGGAAATCTGAACACCACTGACCCATTTGAGCAAGAGGTATAGATCCTCATCAGCCCCCGCAGTCGCGGGGGCTCTTGCATGAGGATCTATGCCTCCTGCTGAAACCACTTTGAATCCATGTTCCTGGGAAAGCTATAACATTTTGGTGTTAAGAAGTACCCAACGGAGAAAGAAACACGCTTATCAAAAGACAGTTACAACACAATTTATTAATATTGCAGGTAAATACTCTTTGTCAAAACAGACAAACAAACAAATAGATAGATCAGTCGCTACTTATCTTCATTTATCGCAGAAGGAATGTGGCAACTGAAGGATGTGACGTAAAATAAAAGAACAGAAAAACGAAAGTGCGTAAAAAAGAGAAGAAGAAAAATAAAATAAAAATGACGTCAACGAAAAACTGATAAGAGAGAGACTGAGGGAAAGTGATCACGAGCTACAAGAGTGTGTGTAAGCGCGCGCGTGCGCGAGCAAACGTGAATGCGTGTGCGTGAGGCCAGAAAGAAAGATGGTGTTGTATTAACATAGAATGCAGAAACATAATCTGCGTCAACTGGCACTGAACGGGTTAAGGTAACGGCAGCACTGACTAGTGTATTAACAGCACTATTGTGAGACATTCTAGTACCGCTTATAAAAATTAACCATTTGTTGTCTGGCGCAGGTCGCATTAAAAAGCAAGCTTTAATGTCTTGATGTGTGCAAATTGTCATGGTGGAAACAATTTAAATGCTTTCAATTACGTTTTTCTGTTTGGCTTACAAGAATGTGTATCATCATACATTCGTCTCCCGATCACCCCCTCTGCATAACGGACACAGATATAAAGTACATCAATAAGTAGCATAGATCCTCATGAGCCTCCTACAAGCTCTGGACACTTGAGGATCAATGCAGATGCGCGAATGGTAGTCAGAAAGGCGTTAAAATAAATTCTAAAAGCCGGCGTGTGCATTTTTGAGAAAAGCGTTATTTTCATCGTCATACAATAAAAACTTCACTTTTCTCTAAAATGGAGTAGGCCTAATGGCTGGTGCCAAATCGTGGAAGAATTACCCGCACCTCCCCCCCCCCCCCTCTCCCCATGCACAATGGGCGTTAATCTTTGATTTAAGTCATTGGTGATGCCACATACGCCCATTAATATACTAGTGGTTTATAGACAATTAACCAATTTAACTCCATAGCCACATTTACCATTTTTTTCAAAGGTGTCACTAATGGCAATGTATGTGTACCAGTTTGCAGGAGATGGGTCGACCGTGATGATTCAAGGGTGGTGCCAGATTTGCTTGGAAGCCATGGCATCGCTGATCTAACGTGTAAATGACACTGTGACGAATTTGATGTTTGAAGTCACTCATCCGAAAGGCACGCTCTTCCAGAGCTGACTGTTTTTTTTCCACACAGCCTCTTCCAGGGCTGACTATTTGATGGGAGTGCGTGCGTGCAAGCGTGCGCTCCAAACATCCTCAAGAGGCATAGAAGTTCATGCACCCTCCGGGCACATGAGGATCTATGCCTCTTGGAAATGCACGCATATGTGAGTGAGAGAGCGAGCGAGCGAGAGAGAGAGAATTACGTCATATTTAGAGCATGTCTGCGTGGTGACGGATTTGCTTCTTTTACGTCACCGCCACTGACTTTCTCCAGATGTCAAGTTTTTTTGTTTTTTTACGGTTTTAATTGTTTTCTGAAAAGAATTAACTTTTACTGAAGATGTTGTGTGTGTGTGTGTGTGTGTGTGTGTGTGTGTGTGTGTGTGTGTGCGTGTGTGCGTGTGCGTGTATGTACATACATACATACACGAACGCACGGCGCTTCGCGCCAAATGTACGTTCAGCAGCGAGGTTAGAAAACTAGCATTGACGTAAATTTTATCTTGTTACGTCAGTTGTGAGAGGTTTAGGCCTGCCCTCCTTTGACATCATGGACATGCTATTAAATTCGCTCCACCGAGACCCGTCCTAAAAAGTTCCTTCTATAAATAGAGGGGACTTAGAAATGTAAAGAGACTGAAAGAAGACAATTGTGAAATCCCATGTGTCACCTCGCCCACAGCCAAGATCCGCCCCTGCGTAAATCCTTGTGATCACTCCGGAAGGAAGGAAATGCGTTTCTTGTCCATTTGAGTGTATTATTACCATTAGTCCCTGGTGAGTGCATCTGCCGGTACTGTGAACAGTAGGCCTACCTGTGGCTGCATGCCCAAAGGGGATTGCCAAGCAAGAACGTCGACGTGCTGAGCGTGCCTGGCGTAAATCCGGACTCACTGTGCATAAACAGATTTATGACATGAAGAAACTTGTTGTCAATCAGACTGTGTTGAAAGTGAAAACTGATTTTTACTGCTCCAAGATGCTTGAAAGTGACACTTGTAAAAAATTGTTTGCCCTTGCTGATAGCTTGCTTGGTAGATCTCGTGACTCTCCCCTTCCCACCAACAACCCAGCTGCTCACTTAGCCAACGCCTTTTGTAGCTTTTTCACCGACATGGTGACGTCCCTTCGAGACAGCCTTGATGCTGTGCGGTGCGCCCATATTGACACCCACCCTCCCCATATTGATCACCCCTTTGTCGAGTTCACTCCCGTCTCTGAACAGGCTGTTTTTTACATTCTTAAGAAATGCCCGCCTAAAACGTGTGAGCTTGACCCATGCCAACTTCACTGGTTTTTGAAAACATCGGAATTCTTCTGCCCACCATCACCAAAATCATAAATCAGTCCCTTGAATCAGGCGTCTTTCCGTCAGAATTCAAATCAGACGTTGTCAAACCTCTCCTGAAAAAGTCGAATCTTGACCCCAACCAGCTCAAAAACTATCGCCCCGTTTCAAACCTACCCTTTCTGTCCAAAGTTCTTGAGAGAGTCGTTCTGACACAGCTCACTAAATACCTACAGTCAAACAATCTCGTCCATCCGCTTCGGTCTGCTTACCGTGCCGGGCACAGTACTGAAACTGCTCTCCTCTGTGTCGTTAATGGCCTCCTAAGTGCCTATGATGAAAACCAGATCTCAGTTCTTGCCCTGTTAGTCCTATCAGCTGCGTTTGACACCAATGACCACTCCATCTTGCTCCATCGTCTAGAAAACTACTTTGGTATTTCTGGTAAAGCTCTCACCTGGTTCACTCTTATCTGTCTTCCCGTCAGATCAACGTCTCTGTCAAGAACGTTCTTTCTGAAGCTGCTGCGCTAGAGTTTGGTGTCCCCCAGGGCTCTGTCTTGGGCCCCATTCTATTTACGCTGTACACTCAGCCTCCGTCTCAGGTTATCGCATTCAACTGATCATCACATGTATGCGGATGATCCACAACTTCGGAAATCCTGCACCTCCAAACAGCTCCAGTCAGGCTATTTCAGATGTTCAGAACTGTATCTCAGATGTTAAGTCCTGGATGTGTGAAAATAAACTTCAGTTAAACGAGGGCAAGACGGAAGCTCTTCTTGTCGGTGCCTCTCGACTGCTGCCCAATTCTCCTGACTCTATGCGCATTTGTGACACACCTATTCCATTTTCTGATTCAGTTCGCAATCTTGGCGTTTTTCTTGATAAAGATTGATTGTACATTGCTTAACGTCCCGACAGCAACAAGGCTTTCTCAGGACGTGCCTGCACTGCTTGTGAAAAAAAAAAACTAAACAGAAAATTGAATGTATGTCGCCAGCCGGTCCAATACGTTAAATAAACCTACAACATGGGGCCTAAATAAAGCTAAGACCATTTAGCAACACACATCCAATATCAAGAGCTACAGGCAGTGCAGACAGTAGGGAGAGTTTTAAAAAGGCAAATACAGGTGAATGGACAAAGGGTAGACAGAAACACATGCCCCAGAATAGAGAGAAAAACCCACCCTGTGGGGCTGACCAGGGTGACCCTGGGAACTAAAAAATACCTAACCCCACCCAAGTCCCCCAAGGCAGACCCGGGTGGGGTTTCTTGATAAAGATCTTCAAATGAAGGAGCATGTAAATCATGTCTGCAAACTTGCTTTTCTGGAATTAAGACGCATCAGTTCTATCCGTCATTACCTCACTACTGAAGCTACCACCAAACTGGTCGTCTCTTTAGTCTTGTCCCGCATTGATTACTGCAATGCCCTCTTAGCTGGCCTCCCTTAGTTTCTCATTCAACTGAATTGCAGCGAGTTCAGAATTGTGCTGCACGTCTCATCGTCCGCGCCTCACAGCATCAGCCCATCACTTCTGTTCTGAGACAACTTCATTGGCTGCCAGTCAAACAACGAGTCTCGTACAAAATCGACTGTCTGTGCTACAAAGCTATTAACTACTCTACCCTTGCCTATCTCGCTGATCTTCTTCAACTATACACTCCCTCCCGCTCAAGTAGTGACACGCGCCTTCTCAGAGTCCCGCTCTTCAAATACAAAACCAGAGGTGACCGTTGTTTTGAACACGTTGGACCTGTTGTCTGGAACTCCCTACCTATAGATTGATTGATTGTACATTGCTTAACGTCCCGACAGCAACAAGGCTTTCTCAGGACGTGCCTGCACTGCTTGTGAAAAAAAACAACCAACTAAACAGAACATTGAATGTATGTCGCCAGCCGGTCAAACACATTAAATAAACCTAACACATGGGGCCTAAATAAAGCTAAGACCATTTAGCAACACACATCCAATATCAAGAGCTACAGGCAGTGCAGACAGTAGGGAGAGTTTAAAAAAGGCAAATACAGGTGAATGGACCTCGGGTTGACAGAAACACATGCCCCAGAATAGAGAGAAAACCCCACCCTGTGGGGCTGACCAGGGTGACCCTGGGAACTAAAAAATACCTAACCCCACCCAAGTCCCCCAGGGCAGACCCGGGTGGGGTCCCTACCTATAGACATCAGACATTCTTCCTCATTCACTGCCTTTAAATCTGCACTTAAGACCCACCTGTTCGATACCCCAATGTAGCTCAGTTCTTTGTCATTATGCACCTGTGTGTGTGTGTGTGTGTGTGTGTGTGTGCGTGCGTGCGTGCGTGCGTGCGTGCGCGCGCGCTCGAATGTGTATTGTAGAATCCGTTGTTTCTTTGGTTTTATGACCCCCTCCACTCCCACTCTTTATTTGTAAAGCGCTTAGAGCTTATGTAAGGATAAGCGCTATATAAGTTGCCATTATTATTATTATTATTATTATTTGACTTTGAATTACCAAAAAGACATAATACGGGCGGCTGTATGCACAAGGAAATTAACTGATGGCCTCCAACAGAAGTAACTTGCGCTGGTTGATAAGAAAAGTAATGAAGACACTCCTGCGTCCCTGCGTAGGCCTAACTCAAAATGAAGTAAAAACAACAATGAGCAAAAGGCCATCGGGCCTATGTCCACCGCCCTTGGCCCGCGCACAGCCGTGCGCGGGCCAACAGCGGCCGACGTCGGCCCGATGGCCTTTGCGCACTGGGAATGTTGCTGCAAGGGTTTTACGTGAAAGGAAAACAGAAAATAGAGGTTGAAAACCTGAAACACTACGTTTCGGACCAGAGAAACTTCTTCACGGTGATATGGAAACAACGTAGAACAGGAAAGAACAAACGATAGAAAGAAACGACGTCATCCTGTAAAGGCAAAATGTGTGTTCTTTTCTGTAATACGTTCTTCCATATCACCGTGAAGAAGGATCTCCGATCCGAAACGTCGTGTTTCAGGTTTCATAACTATTTGAGTTAAAGTGTTTTGAACCTCTATTTTCGGTTTCCCTTTTACTGAATTACTGATTAGATATGAAAACGATCCGAGATGAACGGATATAAGACCAATTTAATATTATTTTGTCTTGATAATTTCCTGGCTCAATTTCTCAGCAGGCCAGGAATCTTTGGGGGCGGGTGGGGGGGGGGGGGGGGCAGGGTAAGGAGTTTCTGCCCCCCCCCCCCCCGCCCCCCAAAAAAAAAAAAAAAAATATTCTTTAAATGCTATAACAAAGTCCCTTTTGGGGGACACCCCCCTCCCCTCCGTTTGATATTTTGACGAATGGCAAGTCTTAACACGCCCCATCCCCCCACCGCACCCCCCACCCGCTTTTCGATTTTTCGGCCGCTGGAAGCAAAGTCTAGCGTCAGGAAGGCCTCTTTATCAGCTTGAAGGTCCCAAACAAACAAATTAGAACCACACCCCCCACCCCCACCCCCACAGTAACTGATCCGCCCCTGCAGACAAACAGGTATCAGTAGCAATTTTATGACGATATTTGTGACAGTGCCACAATTGTAACAAAGTTCGTGTAGACAGTTTATTTTTTCGTGATTTTTTTTTCTTTCACTACGGAATCTGACAGACACACGGGTATGAAAGCGGTAAGCAAGAGGTATAGATCTTCATGACTGAGCCCCGGTGTATGCGGGGGGCTCATGAAGATCTATGCCTCTTGCATGGGTATGTCGGTTGCTGTCCCCTGGCTCTGACGGTGAGTATAGTGAGCGAGTATAGATTGCTTTACGTCCCGCAAGCGACAAAGGCCTTCTCAGGACGTGCCTGCGCTAAATGAAGAAAAGATTGATTGTACATTGCTTGATTGATTGATTGTACATTGCTTAACGTCCCGACAGCAACAAGGCTTTCTCAGGACGTGCCTGCACTGCTTGTGAAAAAAAAAACTAAACAGAACATTGAATGTATGTCGCCAGCCGGTCAAATACGTTAAATAAACCGAACACATGGGGCCTAAATAAAGCTAAGACCATTTAGCAACACACATCCAATATCAAGAGCTACAGGCAGTGCAGACAGTAGGGAGGGTTTTAAAAAGGCAAATACAGGTGAATGGACCTCGGGTAGACAGAAACGCATGCCCCAGAAAAGAGGAAAACCCACCCTGTGGGGCTGACCAGGGCGACCCAGGGAACTAAAAAGTACCTAACCCCACCCAAGTCCCCCAGGGCAGACCCAGGTGGGGGTAATGAAGAAAAGAACTGCAAGAAGCGCAGACAGGAGGGAGAATTTCAAAAGAAAAAAACAGATGAATGGGCCAGAAAGACAGAAATACAAACCCCCAAAAGAGTAGAACCCACCTTGCAGGGGTTAGACAAGGTGACCCTAGGAACTAAAAAGTAGACAACCCCACCAAGGTCCCCTAGGGCAGACCCGGTGGGGGTGGCTCTGACGGGGATCAGATGGTGATTTCGTGCAATAACTTGACTTTAACATCGGTAAGCTGAACCTTCACAGTCCACCGCGTTGAGTTTGGGATTTTAACTCATTCGAGACGTGCCGCCTCCGGATACGCGGCATAAGCCGCGTATCGGAGGCGGCACGTCTCGAATGAGTTAACGCGCAGGTGGTTGCAGTTTATTTTTTTACCCCTCGAATAATGTATATTGTTACGTGGTAGTGGTTGTAGTAGTATGATGCAATCACACCAGACGCGGCACTCGCGTAGGGTTCTTGAAAAAAAAAAAACTTCACTCAGCTGCAACTCGTCACACATGGCACAAGGTTGTAGATCTATAGACCACACTTGAGTAACAGTTTCAACAGTACTTTATTTTCATGATGCACACTCAGCACAATGCGTCCACAAATGCATCCACAATTCTGATACACTGCTTCTCCCATACAATGCACACACATAATTCGTTAACAGCCCCCTTTATACCATTACAGATTTCCAGAACAATCCGGCAAAGTATACAACTCAACCAATTAAAAAAGAAAACGTAACCAAAACTCATTAACATTCATGAGAAAAAAAAAACACTTTAGATCTACCTACAACTTTTTACAAACTTCGACTAAATCCGTGATTTCCATAATTGTTGCCAACTGTAGCGAAACAGGTTTACTTTGACGTCATATCCGAGGTCTCTAGAAAGGTCGCGACCCTGCCCGAACCTTCCAGTCTAATGTAGGTTAAACTTTACAACAATGTAGCGAAAATACGCGTCATAACAAAAATCGATCACAATTCTCCGTGCCAAAGAAAATGAATCCTACTAAAATGGTACGTAATTCTTATCCAAAATAACTCAAATGGTGAGAGAGAGAGAGAGAGAGACTTTAGACTTTAAGATGTTTATTGCATAGGCCATTGGCCTTTTGCAAAAGGGTACAGGGGATGACGGAGAAAAGTGCCACAGTGTGGCAGCCATCTAACATGGTACAGCTAACGAGCGCGATCCATGGTAGGAATCTCCGTGGGGTTACCAATGTACAAATCAGTACGAGTGTGCCTTTATATAAATATCAATACTGTGTCCACATTTTCGAAAACAACCGATACAGTCCGTCAACATCCCGAACGACAGGTGTAAATGAGTTTGCAGGATTCAAGGAAATGTTTCGGCACCACGTCACAGATCTATGTGATCCAGTTCTGACATGGCCTGCTGACGCTCTTCTTTGAATCTCACACGGATCGAGGGCCAAGTATTGATGTTGGCAAGGATGGTGATTTCGTCCTGCATCAGTCTGGAATGGTCTTGCTTAATAAACCAGTGGTCTACTTCTCCATCTGCGCAACTGTAGATCAGCACAATGTCATCACTGTCACAAATCAGCCGTTTTCTCCGTTTATCCAAAACAACTTTTTCTGAAATGTCTGTTCCTCGATTTGTCTCTAAGTCGCCTTTGTAGAAATGGGTAAGACATTTTGCCGAGATACTCTTTCACTTGTTGCAATAAAAAGTCTCAACACACAGAGTTTCATGTTGACGGTCTACTACAACACTTTCGCTTTGCACGATTTTAGCATCTAAGTCAATGCGTGTTGTTTGACCCACATCCTGGCTGGATTGCTCAGCTGATGGCACACACACTGGGACTGGATCAACATCACAAGGAATGAGTGCCGCACGCGGTGTACACGGTGTGCTGTCTCGTGTTGTTCTAATGTCATTGTTTGCGTTTTAATGTCTGGTGTTGGCAGGAATAATGTGCTTGGAGATGGATCAGTGTCACTTGCCTTGTCGCTTTCCTTGCTTTGTTTTCTGGCCTCCGCTCTGTCGGTCTCTGTTGACGTGTGAAGGGGTTTTCGCCGGTAGGTACCCTGTCTCGTGCTCGACTGAGTCGGACGGGGGTGAACCGGTTAAGCGTAGCACTTTGACACACGTGCTTCACAACACGAACTACTTTCGCAACACACCATAACTCTGTCATTACATTAAAACAAGACTATAACCTGACACTCTCGCCGTACATTATTCCATACATTGGAAAAGACTATACTTAACCAAGTACTACCGTTATAAACGACTTAGGCATACACTCCACCTCTGACATTCCTTAGTTATCCATCTCGGTAAATAACTCCTTAGGAAAATCACCGGTTATCTCAACGAATTCCAAACCGACATAACTGAACCAAATCAACGCGGCTACACAACCGAATTAACTCTTACTAACGCATACTACCTTTCATTCAGTAGCTGTCGATAATACATATAAAAAATACCTGAAATCTAGGTCTCAGAGTCTTGGAATACGGCTAGCATATCCAACATACGTCCGTCCTCACTGATAGAATGGCCCGTACTAACAATCTAGCACTCTGGTTAGACTGAGCTGCAGCCTAAAACTCCGTGCAAAACGCTTTCCTTATGATTGCACGTGGCCTCGTGCATACACGGGATATTTGTCACAAGACAAACCGCTGACAAGACCGTACCATGCAAAAACCCCGTGTGAATTCTATGCATGGGCATAGAGCTTCATCACATTCATTTTGCGCCTGATTGCGGTGTTCAGACAAAACACATGAATGGCAGACGACTGCATATCTGGCGCTGTCGACTCCGCGTAGATTTCGCCTGGCTATGAAGACATCAGTGAATGTATAACCGTACGTGTAACAGAGTAAATTCTACTTCTAACTAGATCACGCATAATTGCGGAAAATGCCAGCAGGTTTCTTTATTTAGTCCTTTTCTCAGGTTGTCGATATCGCCAGCTGACATCTCGTCAATTTCACTTGTCAGTCCAACGATTCGCACGTTTCCTGGCGTCTTTTCGCGGTTCTTGTGTGTGTATAGGATATAAATTTCGAGCGTTCATACACACTAAGAAGTATTTCATTACTACTACACATAAGGAGCTTGTAAATGTTGTAGTGTGAGCATATTTCGTGACTATTTCCTTTTTTAAAATTGCATGTATTATCAAGATCGAGTGTTCTTGGCGCGCAAGGGATTTGGGGAAGGAAAGTATATCAAGCAAATTCATGAATATTAATTTGATTGTTATACAATATATCAATACACGTGTCGAAGAAGGAAACACTTTATGGAGTGGGTACATATATAACATGTTCCTGTTTCATTGTTTTAATGGCATTAAGGCAAATAGCAACAAACAAACAACTGTTTTCTTACACACCTCCTTCTTTGCTGCCTTTGAACGGAAAGGCTGCAGCACACAGGTGTGATACAGCTTGATACAGCTTGTCTGTATGTGATACACGTATGTGATACAGGTTTGCTGCGTAACGACCAAGTGTGCACAAAATTGTCTTTTAGAAAGTCTGGTCTACAACCCCACCCCACCCCACCAAACCACACCACACCACACCACACCACACCTCATCTCATCTCATCTCATCTCATCTCACCTCACCTCACCTACAGGCGCCAAGCTATTCTGACACCATCCTTGAACTATAATAGTCGATCCACACCCTGTCTTAGCATGACACGGCTCTATGGGTTCACCTCAGAATCGACATACTCTTTTCTCTTCGAAGTGGTGCGGTGCCACAGTTGGATCACTCTCACTTTACCGCGCCTCGGTAGTAGGTCGCTATGTGGCATTGCAACGAGACAGTCAGAAGTGCGGCGGAGACCGCGCAACCCGTATCACTACAAGTGAACTGAAACAGCCTTGTAACACATGTTCGAGTAAAAACGTTCAAATACACGTTTGAAAAAGTTTATTATTAATACTTTCAAACAACCACTCTCTTGATTAACCGAATTTGAATACACTTTTTAACAGTTCAGTCCGATTTAAGACAAGATGTTTCCTTCAACAAGATATATTGGGGAAACGTACAGATAAACATATATAAAATTATCTAGTTACAAATCCTGGTAAATTAAACTTGGGAAATTATTTGTTTTGTCATATACATGAGAGTGTCCAAAAAAGTAAAAATACGAAATTATATTCCCACAGATGTCATTTCTCTGTCAAAATCAAGATTTAGGCCCTATATCCCCAGAAACAGATTATCTCTCACGCATAGCGCCATTAATTTCCAACATGCAATATGTTTTAACACGCATCTTATTTCCTTGGCTGACAGAATGAATAATATAATGTTTCCTCGATAACCTTCTGTGCATTTGTAACTGAAATTAATCTCGCGAACCAACTGTCTATTTTAGGATAGACAGATGTGTGGCATAGGTGAGGGAAAGGTTGGTTGGTTGTACATTGCTTAATGTCCCGACGCAAAAAGACTTTCTCAGGACGTGTCTGCGCTGCTTGTGGGGGGAGAACAAGAGAAGAATATTATGCAAGTTGCAAGCCCATCTAATAAGTAAAATAAATCTAAGACATGCCGCTAGGGACGCCGCGCCTTCATGCTAATTTATCGACCCCTAGTTTGCGGGGTAAAAGAGAAGAAGTAGAAATCATTACAATCACAAATTATTACAGGAAAAAGATGCATAAACCGCACAAAAATACATTATCTCTTAGGTGCAGCAGACCATTCAGCAACACACATCCAATATCAAGGGTTGCAGGCAGCGCAGACAGTAGAGGAGAATTTTTTAAAAGAAAATACAAGTAAATGGCCCATAGGTATTGCGAAACATAAGCCCTCCCCCCTCTTCCCCCCCCCCCCCCCCCCCCGCCCCCCCAAAAAATAAAATAATAATAATAATAATAAAATGTAAAAAATGATAATAATAATAAATAAATTTAAAAAATAAATAATAAATAATTATAATAATACAATAAATAAATAAAAATAAATAAATAAATAGTTAAGTGAGAGTGATTGGGGGGGGGGGGGGGGGGGCAGAGAAATGTCATGGCTGGTCCATTTCCCACAGTGCTTTTGCCATACGGGCGGCGTTATGTCCACATCGGTCTGCAAAGACAGTGTATACTCTTCTATTCTCAGTTGACTCCATGTGCTCTCTCAGCACGTGCATCTCGGAATCACTATCGTTAACTCACTCGAGACGAACGGCATCCGGATACGCGGCTTAAGCCGCGTATCCGGATGCCGTTCGTCTCGAAAGAGTCCAGACTTCCGATCGTACGCTTTGATTTTTGAGCAGCCATTAACTTATGGGTCTTGAAACCTGCCGGCTGACCACGCTGCATCATATCCCCGTCAGTAATTCTCTGGAATTAATCCCCGTGCTCAAAGGGGGTTAACGCCTTCACTGCCGAGGAAAGCTGATGCAACAATCCAACCGCAAGAGGCATAGATCCGCATGAGCCCCCGCAGTTGCGGGGGCTCATGAGGATCTATGCCTCTTGCTGACACCACTTTGTATCCAAGCCTCTGGGAACGGCTGGAGCTCTCTGGCGTGGAATTAACCGAGATTTCAGAAACACAACTTTCCCGCGTCCATGGGCTGCGACTGAACTGCGAAATGAATTTGATGGCACAGGCTCCCCATCCTTTTGGGTCTCTGTTAGCCCTTTGACTCCAAGAACTAAACAATTTCCATTCTATAGAACAAAACTCGTTCAGTTCTGGGAATCAAACGATAGTTTCCGCACAGTGGTGAGTCGAGACTGACAAGCGCGTTCTCACAATGTCTATCAATTATGTAAAGTAGACGAGACCAAAGGGCGGGGTTGACTGCCAGTGCTGAAAGGGGGTGGGGGGGGGGGGTCCATATACATTGCTTCCAGTCACTTAGCGCAACCCTCTTTCTTATTTTTTGTGTGTGCTCTGACCAGAGTGTAGATCTATGATCATTGGTCGATAACGGCACGCAGACTTGCCCACAGTCGTACGCACAGACTCTCACGCAACAGACGCATACACCGCCACTGACTCAGACGGGCGCATTCATGCGGTAAAACAAACACACGGGCTCCCTTTCTCAAAGTAACCTTTATACAGTATAAATGAAAAAGAATGACTTGAATGACTATCAACTATATGCAATATTCTACTATCACACCACACACGTATCACAGTATCTTTGCCAGGCTAGGTTTTAGTCTCTCAATGTCTCCAACCTGTTTGATGTTGTTGCCTGGTTACGTTGGTCCTTCTCACGTCTAGGCGTGAAAGTCCTTCGTCGTACGCTTATTGCCGTCCTGTCTCTTCGGGCACGGACGTCCTCGTTCTCGTACGGTACTCAGTTCTCACTTTGACTTGGGTGTCTTGGTCCCAGTCAGAATCACTCTCAGAAGAGCTGGAGGGATGACCTCACGTAGGTCCCACCTGCGACTCGACGTCTCGGCGTCCGTCTTCCACTCTCGTTACAAGAACTCTAAAATAGACAACAAAAGTCCCAACGTAACACTTGCTAAACACACAACATATTGGATCAATGAGAAACGTCACGTAATCTGGCTGATACAAATAACTCACACGTTCATTCACACACACACACGTGCTTCATAAACTATTTTCATATCACCCCCATATCTGTCACTATCTTAAAATACACTATAGCCTAACTGACACTCTTGCTATACATTACTCTATACCCTGGAAAAGACTATGCTTAACCAACCACGTACTATCTTCATAGCGGCTTAGACATACACACTTCATATTCCTTTAGTCATCTATCTCGGTAAACAACTGTATACAAAACACCGGTTACTTCACCGATCCCCCACCCGGGTCTGCCCTGGGGGACTTGGGTGGGGTTAGGTACTTTTTAGTTCCCAGGGTCACCCTGGTCAGCCCCACAGGGTGAGTTTTTCTCTCTATTCTGGGGCATGTGTTTCTGTCTACCCGAGGTCCATTCACCTGTATTTGCCTTTTTAAAACTCTCCCTACTGTCTGCACTGCCTGTAGCTCTTGATATTGGATGTGTGTTGCTAAATGGTCTTAGCTTTATTTAGGCCCCATGTGTTAGGTTTATTTAATGTATTTGACCGGCTGGCGACATACATTCAATGTTCTGTTTAGATTTTTTTTTCACAAGCAGTGCAGGCACGTCCTGAGAAAGCCTTGTTGCTGTCGGGACGTTAAGCAATGTACAATCATAATCATACTTCACCGAATTCTAAACATACTAACTAAACCAGACCGGAACACCGCTATACAACCACATTAATCTTACCACGCATACTGTCTTTAACTAAACAACTATCAATACTACATTTATAGAAACATACCTGAAATCTAGGCTTCAGAGTCAGGGAATGCGGGCTAGGTAACTCAAAACAACCGTTCCATACGACAAAACAGCCCGCACTAACCAAACTAGACCTCTGACAGACACAGCTTTTGCCTAAAACTCACTAAACAGAACTCACCAAAACTCCGTGCTAACCATGCCTTACATATTCCACGTGGGCAGCAGGCCCCACGGACTTTCCGCACAAACAAACCGTTAACAAAAACCGTACCGTACTAATCCTATTGTGCGAGCACTATGCACAAGCATAGAGCTTCATCACAATAATGCACAATTCCCTCCCCTGACAGTGGTTTTTTTTCCTACTTGGTAGTTTATTCTAAATTACAAGCACTGGCAATCAACACCTTTGGTCTCGTTTATTACTACAATTTCGACTCCCCCCTTTTTAGTAGGTTCTCTCTTAGGATGCTTGGAAATTTGGCTCTAGGTGGAGGCATGGAATGTATGCCCCCCCCCCCCCCCTTCCCCAGAAAGTGCCTACAGTAAAATGTGGTCTTCTTCGCAGGTAGGCAGAAGTTCCTTTCTTCCCCTCCAGTGTTGCCGATGTTGTCAGAAGAGGTCGCCTAGACCGAAACAGCTGTCAACAACGGCTAAATATCTGGACCTATAGGCGCCAAGTGGATGCCACCACCCTTGAACTATCATGGTCTATCTGTCTCCTGAATTGTAATGCAGTCCTCAGAGGATAACTCAAAATTGCTGACACCGCTGTGTGGGTGGGTGTGTGGGTGGGTGGATGTTGAGGGAGGGGGGGGGGGGGGAGAGAGAGAAAGAGAGAGAGAGAGGGGGGGGGGTGGGATTTACCTCTCGTCCGAAATCTCACCCAGCTTGGATCTAAATTCATTCAAACCTTTTTGAATGAAATCGTCTTCGTGATAGGCAAAAGACGTCAAGCTCTACACGTTCAACGTTTTGCGACATAACTGGAATCATCGGCAACACTGACGTATTTCCGGTGAATCCTGCATCGTCTCTTTTCTTTTGCTCATCAGTATAATTTGTCAATTCTCTTTTTCTTCGTTTTTCATCATTTAAATTTTTTCTTTCATCTTTATCATTAATTTAAATTTCTTTTATTTTGTTTTCTTTTCCCCCAGAAACGGGACCTGGCAGAGGAACAGTAAACAGCCAAGGTAAAATAAATCCAACGCCTGCAAACAAGTTCTCACAGTGGAACTGGCAAGACAATCACAAACAATGAACGAAGCTGTGAACAGAGCAAGGACCAAGCAGTGTTACTCCAAACGACTTTATCCCTAAATCAGAAGCAGGTCAAACACTACACGGACTTCAAACATTTGGCCTGTAGGCGCCAAATTATGCTGGCGCCACCCTTAACCGGCATTCAGCCCTGACGCACTACAGCAGGATATTGGTCACAGTCGACCATGATAATTCAAGGGTGGTACCAGATTAGCTTGGCGCCGACAGGCGCCAAGCTAATCTGGCATTGCCCTTGAATTATCATGGTCGATCCATCTCCTGCAACTAGTGCATGGTCATTAGATGACGCCTCCAAACTTTTGGAAATACGGCCTTCGGGCTGAATGAGCTAAACTTTCGTGGTCGACCTGTCTCCAGGACTGTTTTTAACTTAGGTAGTCTTTACAGCTACAATTCCCGTGCCGTTTGCAGATGTACTCTTTTTAGATAGACACATACTCTGGGAGTACAGCGCAAGTGCCGCACTTCCTTTCAAACGAGACGCTGAGGGAAGTACGCCACACGGACGCTTCTATTCAAATGAGATGCTAAGCGTCGAATATGTATTGAAGTGTACTTGTGCTGTACTCCCTGAGTGGGTCCATCTGGGGAGTACACGACAAGTACACTTCTGTTCAAATGAGATGCAGAAGCAAGAGGCATAGATCCTCATGAGCCCCCCGCATTTGCAGGGGGCTCATGAGGATCTGCGCCTCTTGCTGACACCACTTTGAATCCACGTTCCTGGACATCTAGGATTTTGCTTTGGTTGTCTTGAATCAACGAAGATTTCAAAAACAGTCTGCGTCAGCTAGCACTGTACCGGTTTGTTTGCAAATGTTCTTACAAAATGTCTAACTTTGGCTGAGTTGGTATACCTCGCCCTGTGTCTAGGTGACATGCACCAGCGGCGCCATTGTTGCTATTTTCGCACCTGACCCGTCGCTCGGACCGGTCCTGTGCACCAGATCGGTTTAGAGCGTGTGCTCTCTGCACCTGTAATGAGCAATCTCGGAGAAAGAATCACGTGACGTTTGATTGCTGCAAAACAAGATGAATAAAAAATAACCTGTTCCCATATGCAGTCCGGCAAAAAATGCATCTTTATGCTAGCACCACGAAACATTACACGATTTGGCAGATTTGAAAAATAGTTTCGTTTTTCCTCAATGCAGGTGATTTTGCGACATCTGCATCGCTTTGCGCCAGAAAGCACCGTCGTGGCAGTAGCCATACGAGAGACCAGTGCACTACAGTGAACTTGATTAAGGAATACGCAAGTTCTGAGGAGAATGAACAACCCGGGGAGACCTATCTTTTTCCAGTAGGGACGTAGGCCCTCCAATAATTTATGCTCAAGGGAAGTAACGCTAAAACCGGAAACGAACCGTTTTTCGACTGCGATCACAATCTTCCGCGGTAACACTTCAAGTGCAGAAGTCTACCTGCGCGCAGTTCTGGTGCACAGGACCCGTCCGAGCGAGCGGACAGGCCAAAGAACACCGAGTGCCGTTTCCGTACTGTCCAGTCTCTTAGCCATAGTCAGTCCCAGTCATCCCCTAATTTTTCAATCCCCTAACACTACCGCCCACCAGCTGCACATTTGCCATGTACAAAATACACACACACACACACACACACACACACACACACACACACACACACACACACACACACACACACACAAACAGCACTGACAGTCTCATTTCTTGCCTATGAACCTGATTCCTTACCAACCCCACACCCAAGCGCAGCTGAAAGCGTGCCCCTCAAATCACTACGTCAACGGCAAACTCAAAATAGGCCCACAATTGTCCACTGGATAAGCTCAGGATGGTATGAATCAAAGCACTAATGTCTCCTCTCATCTAACCAGAAATTTCCAGCAAATTCCAACATTCAGCCCTACTACAAATTTTCAAATAAGGCAAAAATTATTTTTAAAAACACCGGTCCACTTAACTGCCCAATTTGAATATGTAACATGACCGACAGATGCGAAAATCGCAGTAATGGCGCCACTGGTGCGTTTAACCTAGGTACAGGGCGAGACATACCAGCTCAGCCTAACTTCGACTCATAAAGTTTGAACGTCAGTCGTAAAGTGAACTTTTCTGCTTGACGTCTCCTTTGTACGTACATGAGTTCCGCCGAGGTACAATAATGCAGCCAGTACCCAGACAAACAGTGCTAACTCACTTATGACGTTTGAAACACAGTCGTGCGCGGGCCCACTGCAGCTGACGTCGGCCCGAGGACCCCCAGATGTGCAAATGGAACAGTACAAAACCCTGTTACCGCGTGAACACTCACAGAGAGTCCGGAAATAGCTCAGGCGGTTAAACGTCGGAGCAGGAGAGCGAAGGGAATCGCCGGGTCGTGGGTTCGAATCCCGTCCCGGATCGGTAGCTGGACTCACAATCCAGGGGGAAAAAAAACGGATTTGTTCAATAGCATGTCCGTTGAAAGGTCCTGGTAAATCAAAGTGGCACAGTTGGAGTGCGCCTGAGTTGATCAGTGTTCAGGTCGTACTCCATAGGCAATAGATTTCCCTGTCCCCCACAACCCGCCCGTCAGGGCCGTCCATGATCAAGTACTCGGTGCTGTGGACGTTAAACCCGAACTAACCAACCAACCAACACTCACAGGAATTGTGAAAGGGAGAGACATGTCTTAGCTGAGGAAAGACAACGTTTGGAAACCCGTTGCATGCGGGCGAATTTTAACAAAGTCCGTCCTGGAGCAGATCGCTTTAACGCTGCCGCGGTCTGCAGCTGAAAACCCGCTACCGCCGTATCCGTTCAAAGATACACGGCTTCTCAGTGCGACGATGGTTACGAAACGCTACACACAGGTAGTCTAGCAATGGTTCATTTAGACACAGGACAATCCAGTTCAGCACACGTCATCTTTATATCAAGTAACCTGACAATGACTCTATTCCGTTCTAGAAATACAACACTATCAGTACGAGAAACAGCTAAAAATAGATTGGCACGCTAACGTCTGTGCAGGATAAATAAGTGCGATTATGTTTATGCTTTTGCTGCCTGTCCCAACTGCTGTTTTGAAGTTCATTACGTGTGTCGACATGAAATGCATAATAATAAACACAAATGGTGCTGAAATGTATCTTCAAAATTTAAACGTAGTACTTTAAAATAACGAATTCCCTTGCTAGTGAAAGAGCGGCTTTAAATTCTGCCGTTATGTGGCGAAAGCCAGTATGTATGTCCATGTTTGAGAACAGCGAGATTTTCAGTGTTTACAATGAAGATCTCGCTTTTCTCAAAATGGACATCATGAGTTTTACCAAATAATGGCAGATTCCTGTATTTTTGCTTTCTTAGAATGGCAACGCATTATCAAGATTATTTTCCCGAAAGCAGACATGACGTGACAAGAGACCGGAGAAGAAATGCTTCACTCAGACTTCAGCTTCGTTTGCCGGTCTGTGATTTTGGACTTTACGGCTTCGCCGTAAGGTCCAAAATCACAGATCGGCACACCTATTACATTACAATGATGTCCAAGAATGTCATCCGAGAGCAATGTCTTTAAAATCCGGAATGCATGCCTGACTGATATTGTAATTAAACGAGTGTTTACGCGACAGACAGTTGTAATGACAACGCCGGATAGGAACGGTGAGAATCGATTTTAAAATTAATTAAAGTAGCAGTTCACGGAGTCTAAACCACTTTGCCTGCAATTAAAATGGTCCACTCTCATGAGACAGAAAGAATATAAGGTACTGACCAACTGTCGGTACTGAACGAAATAAAAGGTCGTTTCGTTGTTGCTTGTCGTTGGGGTTTGTTTGTTGGTTGTTTTTGTTTGTTTTCTGAAAGGGGAGGGGGGGGGGTGTTTGTTGTTGTTTTTTGCTTGTTTGTTTTTTTGTTTTGTGGGTGGGGAGGGGAGGGTGGTTGGAGAGATGTCGGTATGTTTCATAGTTTTTTTAAAAGGGGGTCTAAATGTCGTTATCGCGTTTCCTTTTAGTGGTTAATTCCCAATTTTATTTCCTTTTCTCTTTGTTACTTTCTTTTCTTACTTCCATCCGACACCTTATGGCAGAAACATGCAAAGTCTCTTTTAAGCCCCCCCCCCCCCTCCTCCCCCCGCCCTTCCTCCCCTCTTTCTTGTGCACGCAACCACCGGTACTGTTTAAAGAGCGGGTGTCTGCATACGCAGTGGGGGTTACCATCTTCACTGGCAATTGACTCAGACCGTTTCTGAGCTCTGTTAATTCAACATGGATTCAAAGTGGTGTCAGCAAGAGACACGGACCCTCACGAGCCCCTGCAACTGCGCTGCTTGATGACAATCTATTCCTCTTGAAGCTGCGTGGGTGGTGGTCAATTTTTTTGGCAGTGGAGGTAACAAAAGCGTCAACTCATTCGAGACGTGCCGCCTCCGGATACGCGGCTTAAGCCGCGTATCCGGAGGCGGCACGTCTCGAATGAGTTAACGCTCTTGCGTGCGTGTCGTGTGAATGTGACGGTTGTGTGTGTATTTCATGAGTACCGTTTATCGATGTTATAGTTCCTGACACACGCGTACCAAAGGCCACCTTCAACAAATAAACAAGTTTTATTGGCACTTGAATTGAAGTGTACCTGTGGTGTACTCCCCCGAGTGGGTCTATCCGGGAGTACACCCGCAAACGTCACGTCGGGTTACAGAGGCTGATACTTTTCACCTATCATACAATATTAAACAAAAAAACAAACAAAAAAAAAACACAAAAAAAAACCCGTGTATTTCACTTGTTACGGATTATCTGACAAGTGCATGTCAGCGCCGCTAACTGACGCACCAAACAAACAAACAAAAAAAAAAAATGCTCTTATCCGATGCAAACCCGAAACACTGCAGCAGGTGATGGACCGACCCTGATAATTCAAGGGTAGTGCACGATTAGCTTGGCGCCTGCGGCGCCAAGCTAATCGTGCACTACCCTTGAATTATCAGGGTCGGTCCATCTACTGCAACTGGTACATAGGAATTAGGGCACATCCAAATTGGGAAATGAGGTCGTGGCTTAAATCGCTTAGCCACCGGTAACGTGACCAGTAGTTGGCGCCGCATGCGCCACGGGATTTAAAGGTCTAGTATGCTAATAAAAAACCTGGCTGGTTACATGTTCAACAAAAAAAGGTCAGATACTTAACTCATTCGAGACGTGACGCCTCCGGATACGCGGCATAAGCCGCGAATCCGGAGGCGGCACGACTCGAAAGAGGTAACAAGCAGTTACTGTTACAAGTTAAAATGCACAATGCAGTACAGCTATACAATAAGCTATACAATACATTCGATTTTTTGTGCCCGAGTAAGTAATGTACACGCGTTGCTTTGGTACAGTCAAACCTGGTTCATGTCACTTTTCAAGGGACTATCAAAAAGTGGTCATGTAGACAGGTGGTCTCATTCAACAGGGTCATCTGAAGCAACAGGAAGAAGACTATGTGACTAAAACACGGGTGGTCTGTTTAAACAGGTGGCTGTCTTGACAGGTTGACTGCATCATGCGAAAAAGCCTGGGGGAATCGTTCTGAATATCAAAGTACAATGTAAGATGTTTCTGGCTGAATCGCCTTGTGCATGTAGCTACTAATACTGTCAACAGTACTGGTGGCTGCAGGCACAAGGGGGTTATAACTTAACCCATTTAAGCCCTAAGCCGTACTGCCCGAATTTTGGAGGGATCATAAAACGACTATGAACCTGTTGTTCACCATGGTAAGTCAAGGGTAGTGGCAGATTAGCCGGGTGCCATCAGGTACTGACTGAACCTGGCCCTTCCCTTGAATTATCATGGCCCATCCATCTCCTTCTGTCAGGTGTCGGGACTAAATCAGTTATAAATCAGTTAACTCCCTTATGAGCGTGTTCCAATCACACACTGTTTTAAAAAGTACAATGTCCTTCCAAATTATGTTTCCAACAAATTAATGCAGGCACACACACTTGTTCAAGAAAGTGACCTGCTCTAGGTATTGAAGGGTTACCATTTCACATTATATTCTCATAACTGTTCAGTATGTTTTAAAACAATGCTGAATAAAAGGGCGAAGTTCTCTTATGAAGTTTTAATGTCGTAAAATGAAAGACTTTTTTACTCTTCTCCTCCTTGGTATGTAGGAGAGTTCCACCAATTAGCATCACGGCCAGTAGAAAATGTCCGTTTAGTGTTCCTACTCACACTGATTATGAAAAGAAAGGTGAAATGTTGTAGGCAAGACAATATCAAAAACCTGTTGCATCAGACAATTTTTTTAATCAAAGCCCATCCAGAAGCTGATTTGGTTTAATTTTCAGAGCTTCAGATGATGATGATCTGTAAAGTTGCCCATAAAAGACTGACTTTTCAAACACACCATAAGAAAATGAAGTATACACAAGTTGCACCAACTCATTCAGCCCGACGGCCGTATTTCTCAAATTGTGGAGGCGTCATCTAATGACAATGTACTAGTTGCAGAAGATGGATCGACCATGATAATTCAAGGGCAGTGCCAGATTAGCTTGGGGCCGAAAGGGCTGAATGGGCTAATAGCAATCCTCAAAATATGAACAAATTGTCAAGCAGATTACATATTGTACATGGTTTAATTCATTAAAATGGAACTCAAATCAAGCATTTTTACAGCAAACCTATGCCATGAGACAAAACTTAAAAACAATTTAACTATATATACATATTAATCACATTAATACTGCAGCAAAATAAATGATGCACTAAACCCACTCATGGAAAATGTGAGTTCCATAGTGATAAAAGCCTATTTCACAGACCGTGATGACCATGTTGAAGGGATATGAAAAACGTGATTTCAAATTATTGTTTATACGGGCCCACTTGTGTTCTGACAGCCACCTAAAATGATTATTGTTAACTCTTAAACTCCTAAAACTAAATTATTTCCATTCTGTAGAATGGAAGTTATTTAGTTCTAGCAGTTCAAGAGTTAATGACAGGTGATGTGTAATAAGAATGGTTACTGAGAAGAACAGGCTCTGCTGTACAAATGATTGACAACAGCACCACAACCTAGTGTTAACAGAATTGGAGGCTGCAGCAATTTTTATGTGATTACACAAATAAGCATTACATCAATTTATTTTGGAACAAATGTACTAATGTATGCGTTAATATACACACTGTAACTTACAGAAATCTCCAAGCTAACCAATCTAGCAAAACATAAAAGTGAAATTGTGAAAGTATACTGAGAATACACATTCTGCAGAAGAAAAAAAAAATCACTGCCAAATATACCATTAGGCAAACCACTGCCAAACATCAATTCACAAAAATGTTTGGGGAGTACTATATGTGCGCAGCAGCTAAGTGCACCATTCTCAAACCTTCACATAGTGAACATAATGTAATTTGTAAATGGACCATTGTAATTTGAAACTGGATCATTTCTCGAATACAAAAGCATGAGCACACCCGGCCACCATAGTATGCAACATTACTCACCATATAACTAACCCACTTGTGCATGCAGCCACCGGTGCTGTAAACAGTACCTGTGCTTGCATGCACAAAGGGGTTAAACAACCAGAACAAGAAAGCCATCACATCACTGTGTACCAACTGCATCACATTTATTGTTCACAGAATGACAAACACAAACAAGAAAGAAAGGCAAAGCCCTTATGGCTCACGTGTATGACCGATCTACACGTCTTACAATAAGTAAAGGGATGGCTTCTGCACTAACAAAATCCATGTTTTCTCAAAATGTAATCAGTTTTCACACATCTGTGAAACCCCCGTGACCCTTGACCTTTGCAATGTGTCGACTAAATTAGGATACATAGGAAGATCTTATCATCAGCTACCTCTGTGCCAAATTTGACTGAAAACTTTGCAAAAATGTTGGTAATAACTACAATTGGCATTTTATACAGATTTGTCGACCTCTTGCGACCCTTGACCTTTTCCGAGTGGTCATCCAAATTATTATGCATAGATAGGTCTTACCATCAGGTATCTATGTACCAAGTTTGGGTTTGGAGTTGTGAATAGTAATTGAGAAAAAAAAACATCTTTGTCAAAATATGGTGATTTTGGACTTATTTCTTGAGCTCTTGTGACCCTTCCAAGGGATCAACCAAATTAGTATGCATAGAAAGGTCTTACCATCAGGTATGTCTGTAGCAAGTTTGGGTTTGAAGTTGTGAATAGTAATTGAGAAAAAAACATCTTTTGTCAAAATATGGCTATTTTGGACCTATTTCTTGATCTCTTGTGATCCTTGACCTTTCTAAAGGATCAACCAAATTAGTGTGTGTATAAAGGTCTTACCATCAGGTATCTTTGTACCAAGTTTGGGTTTGAAGTTGTGAATAGAATTTGAGAAAAAATAAATTATATCCAAAAATAGCTATTTAAAAAAAAATATTTCCTGATCCCCTGTGACCTTGACCTTTTAGAAAGGTCTTGCCACAAAGTATCCTTGGGCAAAGTTTGAAGACTGTAGCTTGAATAGTCTCTGAGAAAATGCCAATGTTAAAGTTTACCACAGACCATGACAGACAGACGACAGACGAACGAACGACCACTGGCCCAGAACATGGACTCACTTTTGCTTCGCACGTGAGCTAAAAACCTGGGTGTAAAACTCTCAGTTACACACAACCCTCCTGTGCATGCAGCCACAAGTTCCATGCATAGCACAGTCATGTGCCTGCATATACGAGAGGGTTAACCGACTTAAAAGATTTAGCCCCAATGCAATTGAGCTGAAGATGGATTCACCATGACAATTCAACTTTTGTAAGGGTAGTGCCAGATAAGTTTGGCCCCATCAGGCACCAAGCTAATCAGAGACTACCCTTGAATGATCATGGTCGATCCATCTCCTGTAACTGGCACACTGGTGACACCTCCAAAATTCAGGAAATGTAGCCTTAGTGTTAAATGAGTTAAACTCATTACTGCAAACCTGACATGCATTTGGTATCATACAGTCACTGAGTTGGTCTTTAGGCAATCTTCTCAAAGTTCTGTCACACAATGATTGTAACCATAAGTCTATTACTATTATAGTAATAGACTTATGTTGTAACACAATTTGAAGCCACAACCACCTAGCATGAATCCACCCACACTCACATGACCGGTTTTTCTGTGCTGGTCTGTGATTTTGGACCTTACAGCTTCCAGCCGTAAGGTCCAAAATCAGACCTGCTCACTGTTATCAAAGAACTGTTTAGTCAAGGCTCAGACTGACATCGTTTTGCAAATGGCATGAAAGAACACTGGTGTTTGAAGCTAAACAAGCAACTTACAGACTTTATCGCAGCAAGACATTACACACTCACTGTGCCTGAAAAACTACATGTATTCAATTAAACAAACGGATGTACATCCCCATCATACTGAGTTGTGAAACAAATTAGGTGGTGTGAAAGAACACTAGTGTTTGATGATAAACAAGCAACTTACAGGAAGCATCACAGCAAGACATTACACGCTCGCTGTGCCTGGAAAGCTACATATTTTCAATCAAACAATGGACATACATCATATTGAGTAGGAGAACAAGCACTAATCTTTGCTTTTGTTTTGGATTGTGACGACTTGGGCGGGGAAGGGTGGGGGTGGGGGTGTGGGGTGGGGGTGGGGGGGGGGGGGGGGGGGTTCGGGGTGGTGTTTCCTGTTGGTCTTGCATTTTTTGTGTGTGTCTACAACTATTTGTATTAACCCAAATCATACTGACTCTCACAAACCAGATAGGTGAGGCTAGCGCTGGCAGAATTGTACACAAACCAAGGGGAATTACTCAGCGCTGGACAGACAAACAGTTAGATCCCCTGCAGGGGATCTAACTGTCTGTCTGTCCAGCGATGAGTAATTCCCCTTGGTTTGTGTACAAATCATACTGAGGCTAAAAACTTCAAATTTGTACACTGCCATGTGCAAGCTACATTATAGTACTTACAGTTAAGGATATAGACCAATGGCTTTAGCTCAAGGGTGGTGCCAGAATAGCTTGGCGCCTAGAGGCGCCAAGCTATTCTGGCACTACCCTTGAACTATTTTAGTCAAACTTATTTCACACAATGGTGTATTCCGAATGATAAGGGTTAAAAGCTGATCAGAACAAAATGCAAACAGGTGCGTGCCGATACTGTGGTAAGAAAAACAGAAGAAAGTGACTTGTGACAAGTGTTGCCACACATTCAATATCCAAGAGACCATCAGAGTCCAACCACCACACAAAGGTGAAGCTCTAATGGTCAGAGTTTAAACAAACCAAGCATCAAAACTGTCTTAACACATTTCCCTTGAAGCCTGCGATATACAGCATATTGGCAATTACGTCTCCCGGGCCAACATTATATGTAATTACCTATACACAGTATACAGCAGACTTTAACCCATTACATCCTGAGCTTGATTTTTGTTAACCCATTTAGCCCCAAGTACCTGCAGCAGGAGATTGATTGACCATTATAATTCAAGGGTACTAATCTGGCACTACCCATGAATTATCATGGTCAATCCATCACCTGCAACTGGTACATAGTCGTTAGGCAACACCTCCAAAATTTGAGAAATGGCACCTTGGGGCTAAAAGGGTTAATTTGCTTATTGTCCAATGAAGGCTTATATTACAGATTTGGAGATAGGTCAACCATTTTAGTTCAAGCCAGAATAGCTTGGCCACTCAGGCACCAAGCTATTCAGGCACTGTACTACCCTTGAACTAATCCAAATTAATTTCAAGCAATATTGTATCAGGATGAAAAGGGTTAAAGGGTCCTGAAGGTGTACCCTTGGTTTGGCGCAGAGCAGGCAGCGCTATGCCTTTATGCTCACGGTTGAAACGACTCATCAGGACAGTGTGCAGGTTTATACAGAGCAGCCAACGATTTAACTCATTCAGCCCCGACACAACACAGCAAGACATGGATCGAGCATGGTAGTTCAAGGGCGGTGCCGGAATAGCTTGGCGCCCATAGGCGCCAAGCTATTCTGGCACCACCCTTGAACTATCATGCTCGATCTGTCTCTAGAACTGTAATGCAGTCCTTCAGAGGGCAACTTCAAAAATTGGGGATTTTGGTCCTGGGGCAGAATGTGTTAAGATAGCACAGCAGATGTTATCTACCAAGTATCATCAGTTCAAGAGTCAGCAAAATATTCTGACTGCTTTCACGCATTCACCCTCCACAAACCACAGCAGGAGGCAGGCTGGACATGACAGTTCAAGGGTACTGCCAGATTAGCTTTGCAACTGGTCAACTAGCATAGCTGATCTATCCCTCCGCAGTCTTCAAAAACAGATGTTAAAGCTGTGAATGTCACTCCATGTGAATGGCCTATTTAGTTAAATAAACAAAACTCAGCTGAAGCCTAATTATCCTCAACTTAATCTGGCACTACACTTCAATTAGCCTGGCTGAACCATCTCCCTCACCTGGTACACAGTCTTTACAGAAACCTCTCAAAATTGTCAGTCATTAGGTGTTAATCAGCAAAACCGATCTGTATCTGAAATTTACTGCCTTTCTTGTAAACCTAATGCAAAACGTTTATTTATTACAGTTGAATCTAGTTAAGATGAACTCTGGTAGCATAAAATTCTGCTTAACCCTTTGGAAGTCGTAGCAGTTTTAGTCGCAATGATTCCTGCAGGAATCATCGCAACAAAAACCACTGACACACAAAGAGTTAACACAAACAGTGGAGTCATTTTCCTTTACTTTCCACTGTGCTCAATACGATCTCCTGTTAACCCTTTACATCCTGAGGCTGATTTTGTAAAATTTGCTTATTGTCCTATGAAGGCTACATTACAGATTAGGGGACAGATCAACTGTCTTAGTTCAAGGGTGGTGCCAGAATAGCTTGGCACCTCAGGTGCCAAGCTATTCTGGCACCACCCCTGAGGTATCAGTCAAATTTATTTCAAGCAATGGGTGTATCAGGATGAAAAGGGTTAATAAGAAATCATTTTTGGCATCCTATAGAGTCCTTCCTATCAGGACTCGACTGTATAACAGGTGAGATGTTTAGTCTGAAAACACATCTATCAGTTCTGATGATGTTCAAATTTCACCCAAAAAAACAGGAGTGTTTTGCACACCTGTAGTGTACACCCACCTATTTCTCAAATCCCAAAGCTAAAAGCACTCATTATTTTTAAAACCCCAAAGCTGAAAAAACCTCAATCACTATCTCTCAAACGAAAGGCAAGCAAACACTTGCATTCTCTTAAAGTCAAACTCAATAGCACTTGATCGTCACAGGATCTGTCCCAACACGTATACTAATAAAGTTCTCACACACACATTGTCACTGAAGTTCTGATTTTAATTTCAGCAACAGCAGGCATCGCTAGCCTCACCCCGTTCACTGCCTGTGGCAATGAGTCTTGTCTCTCAACACCCCGTTACCTCATGCATTAAAAAAAACATGTCGCAACACAAGTGCTTCTATGCAAGAGGCATAGATATAATTGGAGCAGGCAAACAAGAGACACAGATCTTTATAAGCCCCCGCATTAGCAGGGACTAATGAGGATCTATGCCTCTTGCAGTCAGGGTGTGTGTTCTTCCTTCCTCAGTAGTTCAATGGTAGATAATCCCAAAACAACAATGTCAAACCAGAGAGCTCTCAGCCAGCCCCAAATCGACCAACTCTTCTGCGATAACCACGTCTCGGCTGTTATCAGAAGTGTCAATGAGATGGAGGGATAGCTGTTGCTTGGTAACACTGACGACATCATCATCATTTTCGGCAAAGTCAGAGTCACCCTCAATGGATTTGATTAGTGCAACAAGTGTTTTGTTGAGTGCCAGCTGGACGAATTTGTACTTTGACGATTCCAGCCATCGTCTCGATGGGGGCTTCACACCTAGAACAAAACAAATAAATGGCCAGTAAGTGGTAGCTGAACAGATTTTAGCCTTGACACACTACAGCAGATGGGTCGACCATGATAATTCAAGGCTAGTCCCAGATTAGCTTGGCGCCATTTGTAATGGTCGTGGCCCGGTAATTACATACTGATGCAACACGTAGTGTAATAACAAAGACTCCACTCCGTTCTATAAATACAAACCATCAGTGCGAGAAACAGCTAAAAATAGACTGACACACTAACGGCAGCACAGAATAAATAAGTGCGATTACGCGTGTGCTTTTGCTGCGTGTCCAACCTGCTGTTAAAGTTCATTAGATGTGTCGACCACCCATAACAAACACAAATGGTGCTGAAATGTGTCTTCAGATTTATGCGTAATGGTCCTTTAAGGTCTTTTGGGTTTCTTTCTTTTGCCCTGGGTCTCAACTGCCTTGTAAAAGGGGGTTACATGTTTTCTCAAGTATTCATCAGGCATCAGTGAAGTTAGAATTTTTTCAAACTATGAAAGAGACCTGCTCTAGACAATAAGGGGTTAATAGTTTTCAACATCTACTTTATAAATGTTCTTTAGTATGTCTTACAATCATGCTGCACACAAAAAGTGAATTTTGTAAAATGAAAAATACCACTGCATTTCTCCTTCATCCACTAGCACCAGAGGCATCAGAAAACCTCTGTTACCTGTGACAACTCTTAACCTTTTAGCCCGAAGGTCCAATTTCTCAAATTTTAGAGGTGTTGCTTAATGACTATGCACCAGTTGCAGGAGATGGACTGACCATGATAATTCAAGGGTAATCTGGCACTGCCCTTGAATTATCAGGGTCAATCTATCTCCTGCTGTATGGACTCGGGGCTAAATGGGTTAAATTATGAAAAAAGGGTAGAAAAGTCTTATTGAAGGTGAGACAACATTGAGAACCCATTGTATAGGCACACTTTAGCAATCAAAGACCAGCCTGCAACGCTCTGCTTTAAAGTTGACTGGGGTCTAAAGGCAATGTTCAAACATCCAAACTACATTGTATAATTAATGGTAATCAAAATCATGAGCTTATTGACACAGCTGCAGCCTTTTGGGAACTGCATGGTTTAGCAAACTAAACGAGCCATCTGGAATGAATACATTCTGACAAACAATGCCCTTTTTAACTCATTGTACCCCAAGACCGAAATCCCCAAATCTTGCCATTGTTCTCTGAAGACTGCATTGCAGTGCAGGACACAGATCAACCATGATAGTTCAAGGGTGATGCCAGAATAGTGCCAAGCTATTCTGGCATCGCCCTTGAACTATCATGGTCGTTCCTTACCTTGCTGTGGTGTGTCTGGGGTAGAATGAGTTAAGTCCCTTCTATTTATAGAAAGGACTTTTTAAGATGGGTCGCAGTACTTACGCCTGTCACTACTACCCAGGTATAGGCTGTCGACGAGAGACCTCCAGCGACTCCTGTCCTGTGCTTCTCCTTCGATTTTACTCTAGGTGGTTCCCATTCTCTTGATGTCTACTTGGAGGTCTCGACGCCAGGAGTTTCTCGGCCTACCTCTTTTCCTCTTTCCCTGGGGATTCCATGACAATGCCTGCCTAGTGATACTGGAAGCTGGCTTTCTGAGACTGTGACCAATCCATCCCCATCTTCTTCGCCCAATTTCATTCTCTTCTGTTATCTGCTCTGTTCTCTCCCAGATTCTCTTGTTGCTGATCTTCTCTGGCCAGTGGATTTTCAAAATTCTTCTAAGGCAACTGTTTATGAAGATCTGTACTCTGTTGACAGTGGTTTTTGTCAATCTCCAAGTCTCTGCTCCATATAGGAGAACTGCTTTTACGTTGGAGTTGAAAATCCGGACTTTGGTGTTTTGTGACAGCTCTCTGGAACTCCACACTTTTTTCAACTGGAGAAAGGCTGCTCTGGCTTTACCAATTCGTGCTCTGACATCTGCATCAGTGCCGCCTTTTTTGTCTATGATGCTCCCGAGATAGGTGAAGGACTCCACCTCCTCCAACGGGGTGCCAGCAAGCAAGACTGGTTCTTCCCTGGTTGCGTTCAGCCTCATTGTCTTTGTTTTCTGTTTGTGGATGGTGAGGCCCACTTGGGATGAGATGTCAGCAAGCCTCGTGGTCTTGTCCTGCATTTGTTGATGAGTGTGGGACAGTAATGCCAAGTCATCCGCAAAATCGAGGTCGTCAAGCTGTGTCCACAATGTCCACTGTATTCCGCTCCTTCTCTGCTCTGTGGTACTCTTCATGACCCAGTCTATGGCCAGTAGGAAGAGGAACGGAGACAGCAGACACCCCTGCCTGACACCGGTTCTGACCTGAAGCTCCCTGGTGAACTGCCCTTCGTGGATCACGCGACATGTCATGCCATCGTAGCTGCTCTTGATCAGGCGGACGAGCTTTGTGGGTACACCGTAGTGTCGTAGGAGTTTCCACAGAGTCTCTCGGTCCACGCTGTCAAATGCTTTCTCGTAATCCACAAAGTTGACCGCCTCCTCTTCATTTACTAGCTCCTGTAGCGCTTGAAACCGGTTGGACAGCACCAGTTTGAACTCTTCTCTCACTCCAGTCTCTCTCAGGAGGCCTACATTATAGCGCTGTCTTCTTGTTGACTCTGTGCGGATTTTCTTTAACTTGAGCTTTATTCTTAAGGTGAGCAGATGGTGGTCTGAGGCGATTTCTGCTCCCCTCCTCACTCGAACATCTTGAAGGGATCTTCTAAATTTCTTGCTAATGCAGATATGGTCTATTTGGTTCTCTGTAGTATGGTCAGGTGAGACCCACGTTGCTTTGTGTATTCTTCTGTGTGGGAAGATGCTGCCTCTAATGACAATGACAAGTCTGTTTAGAGCACAAAAGTCTACGAACCTCTCCCTGTTCTCACTCATCTCCCCTAGTCCCTGTCTCCCCATCACCTCTTCGTATCCGGTGTTGTCCTCCCCTAATTTGGCATTAAAATCGCCCAAGACGATGGTGATGTCTCGCTCCGCACATTTGTCCACGGCACTCTGGAGTCGGTCGTAGAACTCTTGTTTCTCTTCCTCGTCACTGTCATTAGTGGGCGCATAACACTGGATGACGTTCAGCTTGAGCTTTTTCTTGGTTCTAAAGGCTGCTGTGATAATTCTTGGCCCAAGAGGTTCCCAGCCCATCAGCGCTCTCTGTGCCACTGGTGACAGCATGAATGCTACTCCTTCTGTATGGGGGGCATTCTCCTCTTCATGACCTATGGGTCACAGTGGGGTGAATTTAATAGCTTGTCCATGATGTCAAAGGCGGGCAGGCCTAAACCTCTCACAATTGAAGTAACAATATAAAAATTACGTCATGTCTAGTTACGCTAACCTCGCTGCTGAATGTACATCTGGCGCGAAGTGTCGTGTGTGCGTATGTGTGTGTGCGTATGTATGTAAACAAAAGAATCTCCAAAATTTCTGAAACTTGGCGAAAAACTTTCTTAAAGGGGTGGCTAAGAGAGCCTCCAAGCATATCATAATTGAATGTCTCATTTAAGACATAAACAACCGTTTATAGGAAGTCAGTTGACCTAGATTAGAGTCCGTAATTTTTGTCATTTTTACTTGAAATTTTGGATATAGCTAGTTTGGATAAAGACATTGGATGCATTCGTTAGCCAGCTTTGTATCCTTTCAACTTCTTTAGTAAAAATTAATTCTTTTCAGAAAAGAATTAAAACAGTACAAAAAACTTGACTTCTAGAGAAAGTCAGACAGTGGCGGTGACGTAAAAGAGACAACTCCGTCACCATGCAGACATTGACCTAATACTTTAAATATGACGTAATTCTTTTTCTCAGATATTTACGCATCTCCAAGAGGCATAGATCTTCATGCGCCCGGAGAGCGCATGAGGATCTATGTCTCTTGGAGATGTTTGGAGCGCGCGCACATGCACACACTAACACGCGCGCACACACATCGTCGCACTTTCAGAAGAGCATTCAGGTGACACGATATAGCTAGTTTGGAGAAATACATTGGATGAGTTCATTAGCCACTTTGTACCCTTTCAACTTCTTCAGTAAAAATTAATTATTTTCAGAAAAAAATTAAAACAGTAAAAAACCTCGACATCATGGAGAAAGTCAGACGAGGTGATGTAAAAGAAGCAACTCCGTCACCACGCATACATACTCTAAATATGATGTAATTCTCTCTCTCGCTTGCTCGCTCTGTCTCTCACATATGCGTGTATCTCCAAGAGGCATAGATCTTCATGTGCCTGGAAGGTGCATGAACATCTATGTCTCTTGAGGATGTTTGAAGCGTACGCATGCATGCATACACACCCACATCGACGCGCTTTCAGAAGAGCATGCAGGTGTACTTAGTATATCATGTAGCTAGGTAAAGTCAACCTGCTTTCACACAAATTATAGCAAGACTGAAATTGTACTGTGAAATTCTAGTTTTGTCACCATTTTCCCCAAGTCTTGAAGTGAAAGCGAAAATCAAATCACGTTAAATATAAAATTACATAAAAACAAAAAATACGTCATGACAAATGACGTTTGACAAACCAATGACGCGTATGCACTGCGCGCGCCCCTTATAGAGTTCACTGGCGCATTGGCACATCTGCGATGCTTTATCAAATGGTGATATTTCAACATCAGAATCAAGTCAAAGACAAAAGGTAGAGACCCTTGACAGCGAAGACAGCTCTCATATAGAAGGGACTTTGTGGGTTATGGTTCATCCCATCTTGTTTTCTCCTAAACAGAAACTTGTTTCCTCTCTCAAACCTTTAACAGTAACAGTCTTTCTGAGAAATTAAAAAAAAAATTAAAATAATGTTGATGCCTGATGCATGCATGTAATGTATAGACAGCTTTCTGTCCAGCCATTGCTTGTTCTTAGCTTCCACCTTCATGAGAACCTCATAAGAGGCAGCGAAGGGGTTAACACTTGATTTGCCAAAGCAGTCTTTTGGCTGACCACACGACCAAGGGCTCACACTTTTACGTAACGTGAAGTACAAATGTTGAGCACAAACAAATGTTCTTCACGTGAAGGCCAATACGACTATGAGACAAAAACAATCTTTTGACTGACAACAACTCCACCATGGCCTTTCACTATTACACCATGTCAAGTACAAATGCACACTGGCTGTCTCTCTTCAGTAGCCACAGCGGCAGCAAATAGATGGAGACAACCGGTGTGGTACAAATCGTGACCATAAATGATCTGAGTGTGCTGCACCTATAAATACCGGGCTTGCATATTACCTGTAGAAAAGTGTTCACTTGTGGAAAAATTAATGTAAAAACAAATCTCAGTATGTCACACTGTCAAAATATGCGAAGAGCTCATGCTTAGAAGCTGTACAACATGTGAAGAGCACATGCTTAGAAGCTGTAAGAGGGTGTTGGATTGTTTCTGTTCAAATCTAATCATATCATACCCTTATCATACTGAGGCTAAAAGCTTCAAATTTGTACCCTTCCATATGCAAGCTACATTATAGCACTTACAGATAAGGGTATAGACCAATGGCTTTAGTTCAAAGGTGGTTCCAGAACAGCTTGGCGCCTAGAGGCGCCAAGCTATTCTGGCACTACCTTTGAACAATTTTAGTCAAACTTATTTCACACACTGGTGTATTCCAAATGATAAGGGTTAAAAGACTTACTTTTGCTTTCAACCCCCTTTGCGGGAATTTTGGTGATGTTACCATCACAGGTGATAAAAGTAATTCACATTCTTGATTGGCTTCTTAGGCGAACCTGTCCCCATGCTTCAGGTGTGGTAAAGGTGAACTTGTACTTGGCTTTAGTCATGATAAACTCGACAATTTTTCACAGGTCAGAGTACTAAAGTTACATGATGCACAGTGTGGGAGTATGATTAATTTGTAGTCAACATTTGAATGTCACCTCTCGCATTGGTGACAGAAGTCAATCAAGAACGTGAATTGTTTCACACGAGTGTTCTTGTTGGTTTCAGCTTGCGGCTGGCCCTTCAGCAAGACTGTAAGCCTATATAACCCTTCAATGCTGAGAAAAATTGAACACCACCCAACTGAAAGAAGTATTGATCCTCATGAGCCCCCGCAGTTGCAGGGGCTCATGAGGATCTATGCCTGTTGTTGAAACCAGTTTGTAGCCATCTTGCTTTGACAGCTGAATTTACAAGTCCAAAAACACACTCTGCATAAACTGGCAGTGAATGTGTTAATTACGAAAACTTACCATAAAGACTGGCCGTGAAGGCAGCGAATGGCACAGACCAGTACTGTTTTGGCAAGAAGAATATGTCGCTAGTGTTCACTAGATGGTGCGTGCAGTAGTCAGGCAGAAATATGTGCAACTGAAACAGAATGTAACATATACATTGCAAATGTAAATATGAAGTCTTAGCGCAGCTTGAATGTAAAAATGTATGATGAAGAGAAGGTGAGGAGGAGGGGGGGGGGGAGGGGGGGGGGGGGGAAATTGAATCAGATAAACCCTACATCCCTGATACAATAATAATAATAATAATAATAATTATATTTATAGAGTCCAGTCAAACCTGTTTTGAGCATCCGCTGTTGCAATAAAATAAAAATGGTCTTAACCAGTATCATACTGAGGCTAAAAGCTTCAAATTTGTACACTGCCATATGCAAGCTACATTATAGTACTTACAGATAAGGATATAGACCAATGGCTTTAGTAGTTCAAGGGTGGTGCCAGAACAGCTTGGCGCCCAGAGGTGCCAAGCTATTTTGGCACCACCCTTAAACTATTTTAGTCAAACTTATTTCACACACTGGTGTATTCCGAATGATAATGGTTATTTGACCGGTACTCTCTCCACCTGTCACCTGTCCTTTCACCCATTTTGCCCCGAGACCCTGCAGCAGGAGATGGATTGATCGTGATAATTCAATCTCCTACAACTGATATATACCCGGCAGTTGTTAGATAACACCTCCAAAATTTGGAAAATGCGGCCTTTTCATTACATGGGTTAACAAGAAGGGCAAAGCCCATATGGTTCACGTGTATCGACCAATCCACACGTGTCTAACATAACGTTTCTTGTCGAAATATGGATATTTTTTTTACCTATTTCCTGAGCCCTTGTGACTCTTGACCTTTCCGATGGGTCATCCAATTTAGTATGCATAGATAGGTCTTACCATCAGGTATCTCTGTAGCAAGTTTGGGTTTTAAGTTGTCAATAGTATTTGTGACAAAACATTTTTTTGTAAAAATATGGTCATTTTGGACCTATTTCTTGAGCTCTTGTGACCCTTGACCTTTCCGAGGGATGAATCAAATTAGTGTGCATATAAAGGTCTTACCATCAGGTATCTGGGTTTGAAGTTGTGAATAGTATTTGAGAAAAAATAAATTATGTCCCAAAATAGCTATTTTTCATAAATTTCCTGATCCACTGTGACCTTGACCTTTGTGAGAGGTCACTGAAATTGGTATGTTTAGAAAGGTCTTGCCACAAAGTATCCTTGGACCAAGTTTGAAGACTGTAGCTTGAATAGTCTCCGAGAAAATGGCAACGTTAAAGTTTTCCGCGGATGACAGCGGACGGACAACAGACAGACGACCACTGGCCCAGAACATACTCACTTTTGCTTCGTACGTGAGCCAAAAACCTTGTAGCCACCTTAAAATGAAGGTCTTTAAAGATAGGTGATGTCTTAAGAGAAGGGTGGTGGGCTCAAATTAGGGTTTGCTGTACAAGATATGGCAGTTCAAGGGTGGTGCAAAAACAGCCAGATGCCTTTAACACCAAGTTATTCTGGCACCACCATTAAACTATCATGGTTGATCTGGCTCCTCAACTGGGACAATGTCTTTTCGAAGACAACCCGGAATTTGGGAAGATGATACCGCAATCCCTTCGACCTGGAGAATACTGGTGACATAAAATAACCTGGCAGTTAGACAGTTAACCCTTTGGTTGTTGGTAATACCTCTTGTCGAGGTGATTCCTGTAGGAATCACCTTGACAAAAAGTGCTACCAACAGTCAAAGGGTAACCCTTCGATTGTCGGTAGTGATTTTAGTCAAGGTGATTCCTGTAGGAATCACTTCGACAAAATGCACTACCGACAGTCAAAGTTAACATCCTGTGCAGATAACTTTCCTTACCCCCATCTCTTTGCCTCCCTTGAAGATGGCACGGCAGAACAATCCGTCAACTAACGCGAGATACAAATGGTCCACCTTTGGGTCTGGGACAACTGCAGGCAGATCTGAAACTGAATCTCCCAACTCGCTCATCTGAAATATTAAAAAAAACAAGATGGGATGAACCATAGCCCCAAAAGTCTCTTCAATATATTCAAGGGTAGTGCCAGATGAGCTTGGCGCCTTCAGGTGCCAAGCTCATCTGGCACTACCCTTGAATATAATTTATATGAGAGCAATATAATGTGGTACAACGGACTTTTGGTCTTTTAACCCTTCAATGAGACACCCAATTTTAATATGCTGGGAGGCTCTCCTAGGCACCCCTTGAAGCTTGTACGTACACACATAATTATTATCTGAGATTTTCTTGTTTACATACATACACACACACATGGCGCTTTGCACTGAAAGTACGTTCAGCAGCGAGGATAACATAACTAGACATGACAATTTTTATATGATTACTTTATTTGTCAGATTTTTACATTTACCTGCCTATCTCGCCATGGGCATGCTATTAAATTTGCCCCACCGCGAACCATCCTTAAAATATCTCTTCTATAAATTTATAGAAGACACAAAAAAAAAAACAAGAATATCAAATCCCTCATGGCCCACCTGCAACATCTGGTGTGCATTTCTCAGACATGTGACCCTGACATATCCCATAGTTACTGAAATATCCCATATCATTCGAAATACACCAGTGTGTGAAATAAGTTTGACTAAAATAGTTCAAGGTAGTGCCAGAATAGCTTGGCGCCTCTAGCAGATATGTTTATCCATCCAAAAAAATAGAGTAATGGGCTATGCCAGCAAGAGCAATCTTGGGTAAAAAGAGTAATGTTTTCTGTCAGCACATTTAATCGTTCTTAAACGCAAACTCATTCATTAAGTTCTTACAAAGCCTTGCAGTTGTTATTTTCACTCGAAATGAGATACAAATGAAAAAGGAATTTTAAAAAAATCACCGTGTTATACTAATTAGTCACTGTGCTTGTCACTGACACTGTACTACACTAGACACTACTCAGCAGTGCTGGAGGTGGCCATTTTGTCTCTGGCTTTCAATTCCTTGTAGTAAGCACTTTTGAATCTGTCCAATAGGGAAAAAAAGTGGATTGGAATCAGATTTCAAAAATCGTAGTTTTTTTTTAAATATATAATCGCAATAGTGAGAAAAAATTCGTACTGCCATAATCTATGACAAAAATTGTAAGAAATTACCCCAAGCTATTCTGGCACCACCCTTGAACTAAAGCCATTGGTCTATATCCTTATCTGTAAGTACTGTAATGTAGCTTGCATATGGCAGTGTACAAATGTGAAGCTTTTAGCCTCAGTATGATATATATGGGATAAGCAAGTGTTCAAATATCTTGACAAAATCACAGATGTACTCATGGTAACTGCAAACTCCTACGCTTGCTTACCACATGCTGTTTTCACACATATGTCAACTCCCTAGACCTATGAGTGGTCAATCAAATTACAGGTGAGTCTCATATCGCGAAACCCGGGAGCCATGAAGTCAGATCGCATTACTTGCTTTCGCATTATTGGCTTTTGCGTTAATGTGGTTCTATGATTACAAAGGCTTATGAAGGGGGAAAAACACACATACACACACACAGTAAGGAACAAGCCCTCTAGTCAACTCCAGCCTCCGTTGGCCTGCGCACAGCTGTGCACAAAGGCTGGAGTCAACCAGAGAACTTTTTGCTTACTTTATCGACAAGGGAGCCACAGACTTGACTGCATTATGTGCTATTTCGCGATATCTTGATGTATACTATGCATAATAAGGTCTTAGCATCATGTGCCTTTGATATCAGATATCAGATTAACCAACAAAGGGTTAACTCATTCACAGCCAGCCGCATCCGGATGCGCGGCTTATGCCGCACATCCGGATGCGGCTGACTGCAAACGAGTTAAAAGTGTAAATTTTTTTTTTTAAAAATTGTTGTTACCTGAGCAGCCTGGAACTTTGTGTTGATGGAGTTCATCAGTTTTTCCAGTTGAGGCAATATCGTGTGGGGCATGATCTGAAACCAGCGCAAACAGACAAAAGCTACATAAGATGAACCCTTTAAGGGTTAAGAATCAACCAAACCAATAAACGACTAACGCTAGCTGAGATCAGCCCTGTGAAAGTAAAAGGAGGCTAGTCCTTGTTTGTGAAAAGCTAGATTTTTTGTAATACAATGAAAATTTTCTTTTCACAAAAACAACTTTGCTGTCCTTTTTGCCCTCTGAGAGCAGCAATGTAATCTCCTTTCCTTTTTTCTGATAAAGAGTCAATTTTTATTTTTGTACAAAGAACACCCCTTATAAACCTTATCATTCGGAATACACCAGTGTGTGAAATAAGTTTGACTAAAATAGTTCAAGGGTAGTGCCAGAACAGCTTGGCGCCTCTAGGCGCCAAGCTATTCTGGCACCACCCTTGAACTAAAGCCATTGGTCTATATCTTTATCTGTAATACTATAATGTAGCTTGCAGTGTACAAATTTGAATAAAAGCTTTTAAGTTTTAGGCTCAGTATGATATGGGTTAATGAGGATGGACATAAACAACAATTGGACATAGTAAAACTAACACTTTTCAGAGGTTGCGGACAAATAATATCTGTTTAAATTACTTCCTGAAAAAAGGAAAGAATAACAAAGTTAGGGCCTCCGGCAATCTGCAATATCCAAAATTTATCACACACTGTTACAACAGAATGTGTGTAAGTACACTGCAATTAACCCATTACATCCTGAAGCTGATTTTTTTTTTTTTAATTTGCTTACTGTCCTATGAAGGCTACATTACAGATTGGGTTGGTTGTACATTGCTTAACGTCCTGACAGCAACAAGACTTTCTCAGGACGTGCCTGCACTGCCTGTGAAAAAAAAGAAAAGAATATTGAATGTATGTCGCCAGCCGGTCTAGTATGCTAAAAAGAAAACTAAGACCATTTAGCAACACACATCCAATATCAAGAGCTACAGGCCGTGCAGACAGTAGGGAGAGTTTAAAAAAGGAAAATACAGGTGAATGGAGGGTAGACAGAAACACAAGCCCAGAATAGAGAGGAAAACCCACCCTGTGGGGCTGACCAGGGTGACCCTGGGAACTAAAAAGTAGTTAACCCCACCCAAGTCCCCCAGGGCAGACCTGGGTGGGGATACAGATTGGGAGATCAAACAAATTAGTTCAAGGATGGTGTCAGAATAGCTTGGTGCTGCAGGCGCCAAGCTATTCTGGCACCACTCTTGAACTACCATAATCAAATTTATTTCAAGCAAGTGTTTCAGGATGAAACAGGTTAATGAGTCTTTTTTTCTGTTTAAGGTACAGGCCGGCCATTTGACATCAGAGTGCACAACGTTTATTACAAATATCTCCGCAAAGAAACACTTTTCTGTACCACATAAAGGACAAATATCATTTAGTGCTAATTGACCTAATATGGGCTATTTTTACTTAACTCCTACGATTTGTTGATTTTGCTGTACAGTCGTAAAAAAATTGGTGAAATGACAAGAACAAGCCATTTTAAATACCCTAATAGAGCCTTAGCAGATTTCAGTGTCGAGGTAAAGCATACAGACTTCTTGTATGCCTGCGCCATTTCAGGTTTGAAATCGTGGCCAATTCACATGAAAATGAATCTTTCTCTACTGGGCTGAATATATCTGGGGCACATTTACTTAGGGACGTCAAATCAGCCATTTCATAAAAAAATTCAGAATGTGAGCAACTGTACAGCAAAACTGAGAGATTGTCCGAGTTTCTTGAAAGTAAATCGTATTGGGTCAACTGGCAGTTAATTATATTTGTTCTGAGAGATATATAAAAGTGATTCTTTGTGAAGATATTTGAGAAAAACATGCGCTCCGATGTCAAACGACCTATACTTGGAATTGCATTGAAAAAACAAGAGTACCTCTTTGCCTAACGGGAGCACTTTTTGTTACGATGATTCCTGTACATAGCAATCATCGCTGCATACAAGGAAGTAAGTGATAATACACAATGCCAATACTTGGCAATAGTGATACTCCTTCTACTAGCCTTGTAATCAGAGCTTCCAATTCAAGTCTGCTCTAGGAGGGTGAAGACAGCAAGTCAACTGTTGAGAAAAGTGAGATTTTCACTGTAAAACAATGAAAATAACGCTTTTCACCACAACAAAAAAAAAAAAAAAAACCGGACTTACTGTCTTCGGCGTCCAAGGGCAGAATTTTCCTGCGAACTCTCAGTGCTCCCAACAATGCACAGATGTGTGTATTTCATGCTCTAAACTGCTCTATGGCCTCTTAACCCTTTTAGCCCCAGATTCCTACAGCAGGAGATCGCTTGACCATATTATCATAGTCGTTAGGCAACATCTCCAAAATTTGAGAAATGGCACCTTGGACCTAAAAGGGTTAATTGCTGTGTGGATTCCACCCTCTGTGATCATCAACTGTGCATCCAGAGTTGTAATCTGAAGATGAAACCGCTCTTTGTTAGTCCCGAAAGTACAAGAAACCAAGGTGGTCAATCGCAATTTTCTTCCAGTACAGCCATTTTGTCACGCTCGAAGCTGGCTCCTTTTCTGTAATCTTGAACCATAAATAATGGGAAACCTATGACTGATGATCACATTTATTTTCTTGAACAGTCATCTGGGTGCTTTTTTCTTTTCTTTTCTACTTGTCTTTGATCTGTACTGTTTATTGAAAATACATCTTTTCTTTTTCCTTTGACAATAATGTTGGTACAATCACTACAACAAGCATCCGGGCTTGTGAATACAGAGGCAGCAGCTGCAGTTAACCCATTTAATCCCAAGGCAGCAACCCCTAAATTTTTTAAGGTGTCACTGAACCACTATGTACCGGTTGCAGGAGATGGATCGACCATGATAATTGAAGGGTAAGCCGAATTAGCTTGGCACCATCAGGCGCCAAGCTAATCTGGCACTACCCTTGAATCATCATGGTCGCTCCATTTCCTGTTGTAGGGCATTGGGCTAAGTGGGTTAAAGACTAAAAGAGTGAATCAATTTACAGATCACAATTTAGGATTATGGCCTGGCTTAATCGTAGTCATTTGATCACAGTCTCCATTTGCACTTGCCCTGATCAAAGAGCTCATTCACTGTCCTAGCTTTGATCCGAGCTCACCTATTGTCTCTGTGATCTACACGCTAGGAAGCTGCCTGTTTGCACTGCATCTCTCTGCTCTGACGTCCGAGTCATAACGAGGTCCGCGAGGATGTGGATGGATTATGACAGTTTAGCCCCTGGGCCCGCCCACTGTACTTGCGTTGTACGTCTGAAATCTGCGTCAGCTCAACGCGAAAGAGCTCCAGCCGTCCCATAAATAATGCATGCAAAAGTGGTTTCAGCAAGAGGCATAGATCCTCATGAGCCCCCGCAATTGCGGGGGCTCATGAGGATCTATGCCTCTTGCAGTAATGTGGCGTCAATTTTTTTCTTGGCAGTGAAGGGGTTAAGGAGGGGGGTGCCAGAATAGCCCAGCTCAACCTGGGACTAAGCTACTGCGGTACCACCCTTGAAATATGCTGGCGCAACCCATGAACTACCATCGTCAATGTATCCCCTGACCTGCCATGTCGAAATGTCCCCTTTGGGGGGCTTCTGCAAATATTGCTTCCAGTCACTTACCCAGTAACCCACTCCCCAACACCCTCCCGCCTCTCGTGTGTACTCTGTGCGCGTGTGTGTGTGTGTGTGTGTGTGCGCACGTGTGTGTGTGTGCGTGCATGTGTGTGTGCATGTGTGCGTGCGTGCATGTGTGTGTGTGCATGTGTGCGTTCGTGCATGCATGTGTGCACGAGCTTATGCCAACCAAATCTATGATAAATGGTCTATATAATGCACAGTTCTCTGCCTTTTCAGTGCTTTTCCTAACTCCTTGGTACCTTGTCCCCAATTGAAGAATAGCAAAGTTCACGCTCTAAGTTAACTCTTTGGATGTCAGTAGCAAATTTTACTTTTAGCCGCGATGATTCTGAAAGGGTTAAAAATAACGAACAACAGAGCTGCCAACCCACCATCATGCCAAAGAGTAAAATCCAGAGCTTTTTGGAGTAGCATTTAAGAAAAAGGAGTAGCACACACACAGACGCGCCAAAGAATGAAAATGTCAAATATTATTTTTTTCATACAGCACTGCATAGGCATAATTATAAGGAAGAGTCTGATATAATCATTTTAATGCTTAAGAAAGAATCTGAAGTAGTCAATGAATGGTCATAAACATGTACAACATGAGCATACAATGCTTGATTAATAACATCTTCAGAGATTCAGAGACGCCAATGTAGCACTTTTGCACTTTTTTAACAGATAAAAACAGGCCATTTCATCGGATAGTGTGCGATGTGATACACTTTTTTACAAACAAAGGGAGGGAAGAGGGGAACACCCAGATAAAGAGGGGAAGTTGGAAAAAAAAAAAAAATTACACAAAAGTTGAAGATCACACACTCCCATGATACAAAAACCGTATGAAAATATCAGGGCAACAACCTGCTGGCATCAGTAGGTAGGCCTTAGAGTCGGTAGTCCTAATCCCTAACAAAATATGGGGATAGAACTTCAATGGAGATTTTGATACGTGCAACAAAACGCTGCGCAAAATAATTATCTCCACGGTTTGGTCCGCTGACGATGAGGAGTACCGGCAATTTAAAGCAAAACTTCCTCGAAACACACATGAACTAGACATAAAAATTAAAACTGACTTGTGTCGCTCGAGCGTGTACAGCCGGCCGATAAAAACAGGCCATTTCATCGGATAGTGTGCGATGTGATACACTTTTTTACAAACGCTGCGTTCCTCATGTGTGTTGCAGTACCCACATGTTTCTCGATGTCAAACCGACCCCCGCGAGCAATCGAAAAATCGGCAGCACAGTATGTGCATCTTGCTGAGCAGTTATTTGCAGATCTGACTATGCAAGGAAAGTCCTTGGTGTAGTGTGGTTTGAATTGCTGACAACTGGGTCGAGACTTTGGTGCCTTCTTTGGGGGAGTAGCAGCAGGATCGCTAGTTTCTGCGGGTGCCTTTCGCTTCGTCGCCATTTTCACGGTAAAACGACGATGCTTCGGGTGCTTCCGGCACTTCCGCCCCGGGGTTGAAACGCAACGTGATTGGTAGGCTACAGTACACGATTCTACGTGAAGGTCAAAGGTTTATTTTAATAATAAAGAGCATTTATATTGCGCGGAATCCCCAGGAGCAGTGGGCTCTAAGCGCGTTACAAAAAATGTATATATATGCAGAATCTCACTATCTTTAAAAAAGTTTAATCTACGCACACACATACAACTAAAACACACATAACAAAACTATTCACAATCACAAGTTAAACAGATTTTGATCATGTCGATGCGCCACCACGATGGTGCTACGCGGTCAACAGAGGGAAGATCTAAGATCAAGGCCACCACGATGGTGCTAAACGGTCAGCAAAAGAAAGACCTATGATCTAAGCCACCATGATGGTGCTACAAAGTCAACAGAAGGAGGACCCAAGATCAGCACAACCGCGATGGCGCTACAAATAGATGACCTGTGATCGTCTGAGCCACCAAATGGTCAATACACTAAGGATGTAAAATGAAGCCACCAAGATGGTCCTACATGGTCAACAAAAGGAGGACCGAGGTAATAAATGCCACCATGATGGTACTAGGTGAGGCATCATAAGCCACAGAAATATGTATGCAGACCAGCCCATTATCACACACAATCTGTGGATTAATGGTACGCAAGCTGAAAGAAGTAGGTTTTAAGTTGAGTCTTAAAGACGTCAATGTTTTCAGCATTTCGGAGGTGTTGGGGAAGTGAGTTCCAGACAACAGGGGCTTGATACTGGAATGTCCGGCAGCCAAACCGCTTAGAGGAAATGCTGGGGACACAGAAACGCTTCTCAGAGCAGGAACGAAGGGAACGGGAGGGCTGATAGATGTTGAGGAGGGATGAGAGATATGGCGGTAGGGATCCATCAAAGCAGCGAAAACCCAGGACCGCAATCTTGTACTCGACTCTAAACTGAATGGGTAGCCAGTGCAATTCCTGAAGTAGGGGAGTTACATGGTCCATTTTAGATTTGCCAAAAGCAAGTCTGGCAGCATTGTTGAGGACTGTCTGCAGACGGGAGAGTTCTTTCTGGGGGACACCTGCCAGGAGGGAGTTACAATAGTCTAAGCGGCTAAGGACAAGGGAGCAAATAAGTTGAACAGTGGCGGACCGGGTGATGAATGGTCTAATAGAGCTGATTCTTCGCAGATGGAAGTTCGCTGTCCTGCACACATTAGTAATGTGATGGTGCATGGACATACTGCAGTCGAACTGAACTCCCAGATTACGTACAGACTGGCTAAAAGTTATTTCACTGTCGCCAACCACGAGGGAGGCCCCTGGTGGCACCTGACTAAGGGAGTGGTCGGAACCAGCGCAAAGTGATTCAGTCTTGCCATCGTTCAGCTTCAGTTTGTTGCACAACATCCATTTTTTCACAGAGGAAATACAAAGTTCAATCTCTTTCACAAGAGCAGGGAAATTAGATGGAGAAGCACCTTTGTGGAGCTGGGTGTCATCGGCATACTTGTGAAATTCACAGGCATGTCGGATGATGACGTCAGAGAGGGATTGGGTGTAAAGGCTGAAAAGGGCGGGCCCAAGGACGGATCCTTGGGGGACGCCGTATCTCAGCATGAGGGGCTGCGACTCTGTTTGATTGACAACAACCTTCTGAGTACGCCCACGCAGAAACGAGGAAAACCAGCTAAGTGTTTTGCCAGAGATGCCATAGGATGTGTTAAGTCTCTCTAGGAGTACAGTATGGTCAATCGTATCAAATGCCGCGGAGAGGTCAAGGAGGCAAAGAATGGAAACCAGCTTGTTGTCAGCATTGCACAGAAGGCTGTAACAACTAACATGCAGGAGAGCAGTTTCTGTACTGTGCTGTTTTCTGTAAGCTGACTGAAACGTTTCTAGGAGGTTGTTGGAAATGAGATGGTTTTGGAGCTGAGACAGAATGCGTTCTAATAGCTTTGACAAAAAAGGGAGATTGGAGATGGGCCGATAGTTATTAAAACATTCTTTGTTGAGACCAGGTTTCTTCAGCAAAGGTGTCATGACTGCTTGTTTGAAATATTCAGGCACTACACCAGTCTGTAGTGACACATTCATGATTCTGGTGATGACTGGAATCAGGTCAGCTATACATGATTTGAAAAGGCCAGTTGTTAGAGGATCCAGAGAGCAACACTTGAGAGGAGCATGTGCAATAATGTCACGAACAAAGTCCTCGGACACAGGCTGAAATTCTGCAAGTTGTGGTCCGTGATAGCTAGTGATCTCAGGAGTATTGTCAGAAGCATCCAGTTCCCGCAGGATGTCCTCAATCTTTTTGCCAAAGAACTGACAGAAAGCGTCAGCGAGATCCGACGCTGGTACGGCGGAAGGTAAGGAAATGTCCTTGCGTACCCCAAGGAGTTCATCAGACACACTGAACAAGGTTTTGGTGCTAGAGCAGGCCTGCAGGCGGGAACAGAAGTGCTGACGCTTGGCTTTTCGCTGGAGGGATTTTAGGCAATTGCGCTTCTGCACAAACAGCTGGCGGTGAATGGTCAACTTGCTAGACCGCCAACACCGCTCAAACTGGCGGAGCTCTCTCTTAGTGTCCTTGACCTTGCCTGTCATCCAAGGAGCTGAGGGGCGGTCACTGACAGGTCTGGATGTTAAAGGAGCGTGTGTGTCCAGGATATGCTGCAGCGACCTGTTGTAGTCCTCCAGTAAAACTGTGTCTGGTGAGGAATCTAACTCTGCAGCGGCAGCACACACAGACATGTGGAATTGATTAAGATCCATTCCTTTTACATTGCGTGAAATAACCACGCACTTGCGGGATTTGGGCTGGAAACAAAAAAGATCAAAGAAGATGGCACTGTGATCGGAAAGAGCGAGATCACCGACATGGAATGACTGAAGCAGTTTGTCATCATCTCGGACAATAAGTAGGTCAAGCGTATGTCCGCATTTGTGGGTCGGTTGACTTATGAGTTGTTTGAAGTTGAAGTCAGTCAAGATCGTTTGAAGATGCCTGGCAGTGGTGTTAGACAGCACTTCAAAGTGTGTATTAAAGTCGCCAGTTATGACCAGGTTGTGTGATTGGTCATTGTATGAGGACAACAGGTCTGAGAAGTCATGCAGAAAAGAAGCGTCATTAGAGTTGTTTTTCCTGCTAGGTGGAGGACGATAGAGACAGACACAAACACATGAGGAGTTTTTGTGAGCAAACCTGACTTCACAAGCTTCAAAAGAACTGAAACTGAGCTTCTGGAAGATAATGCATTCATCAAGACGCTTGGCAAAGACCACTGCTAAGCCGCCGCCGCGGCGCCCAATGCGTGGAAAAGACATGGTCTTGTGTGTAGGTGGCGTCATATCAGCCAGCAGCGCCTCGTCGCCATGTTCTAACAACCAAGACTGTGATAAATGCAATGTCAATTTTATCATCTGCAATCAGTTCTCTAATTTCATCGGTCTTGTTACGACATGATTGTGAATTGAAGCAGACACACTTCAAAGTACCCGATGCAGTAGTTTCTGAGCGCTCAGGATTAGTGATGGGAACATGAATCAAATTGTGAAAGTTGCACCCACCTCCATGATCCGCGAAAATCGTGTGGGGGAGGGGGGAGATCACAGGGAAGAGGCTCCCATGCTTCCTGGCGGGACGTACGGAATGGCCATTAGGTCCCAATTGAAGCACCTGACTGATAACCACAGCATGAGAGGGGGTAGGAACTTCTGTAGAGAATGCACTAGGCGATGTATTTGACCTTTCTGTAATAAACACATTGATTTGCCTCTGTTTCCTCCTACCACCTCTCCAGGTCCGCTTACGAGGCAGATTACACCCAATCCCCAATGTTCGAAGGTGGGGGATGAGAGAGGGATCAAGGCGTGAGGCCACAGGTCGGACACATAGCAGATCATCCCTGGAGTACTTGTGTTGTGAAACCAAGGAGGGAACACATGTATTAGAACTGACATTGGCTACACTAGAGGAGTTTACTGGCAGACTGGATGGGTACTCGGTACAACCAGATATGGAACAAGTGACAAGGTCAAACTGTGTCACAGCTGGCAGACTGGAGGGGTTCACAAGTAGACTGGATGTATTCACAATGCCACCGGTGACACAATTCAACTGTGAAACTGAGGGGAGACTATGTGGGTTCACATGAGGACTGAAAAGATTCACGGTTGTAACTGGAGCAGTCAGGCGTGACTGCTACTGAACCAGTAGAACAGAAAACAGTAAAAACCAAATCATTTTCCACTCCGGAGGAAATGGTCCACAAAAAAGGTACCACCACGACGCCCAATTCATCATGAACATGAAGATGTCATAATCCAACACATTCAATCAGCCTTGCCATGATTAGACACAAAACAATGAGAGACGGTTTCACTCTGTCTGTTAGGCGTATGAACACAGCTCACACATTCAGTTCAGTTCGTGGCTGGCCCGCGAGTCGCTCACTTTTTTATGAATGGACTTTTTTTAATGTCTAAAAAAAAAGAACGTCAATGTTTTAAAAAATCGTAGTTTTTCCGCCAATCGTAGCATCGTAGCAAGCATGTCGAAATCGTAGCATGCTACGCCTAAATCATAGTACTTGACAGCTCTGGAACAATGACAGCCACTTGGACAAAACATGTTGATGAGTTGGTAAAAACATGTTTTCAAAGGGGACAACACATCAAGGATGCACACAGCTACTTATCGTTAACGTATGTTTATATTTCATAAAGGCAGCCATAGAGTTTACATTGTACCTATTTTCTCTATGCAAATATGATGAATGCCTAAAGCCTAAAAATTTTGCCAGTCATACTACCAAGATTTAACAGATTCAAAATTCAGTTGACCTTCAAATGAAAGTGTTCTTCTGAACACCAAACTTTGAGGTCACGCTTTTTCTTCGAGTCCATGTGCTTTCCTGGTCGTTCTGAAGTGTGTATTTTTCTAAGTTATTTGTAGATCTATGATGTCTTTGCCTTCTTTTTTTTTTAAATTTGCCTTTGCAGTGCCACAAAGATGATAAAACTGAAAACCACCCTTCTATCTACCAATTAAAAAGCCCACTTAACCCTTTTCATCCTGATACACTCTTGCTTGAAATAAATTTGACTATGGTAGTTCAAGGATGGTGCCAGAATAGCTTGGCACCTCAGGCGCCAAGCTATTCTGGCACCACCCTTGAACTAAAATGGTTGATTTATCTCCTAATCTGTATGTAGCCTTCATAGGACCAAAAGTCAGCCTTCGGATGTAATGGGTTAACCCTTCCCTCAACACACAGCTCTGGTCCCCTACACTTTAGAATAACATTTTTCAAAGTCTGAAGCTACACCCGAGCACAGAAGACTTGAAAATTGGATTTTGTAGTAAAAATGGTTGTGAAATCAGGAGTAATTTACCACCATTTTAATTTTTATGGGTGCGTTTGTTTAAGTTTGTTTCCTGGTACATGTATGATGTTGCACTTTCCTTTGAAAGAGATAATGAGAGAAAGAGACAATGGCTAACAGAAAGGTGAGTGATGCGTTCACAGTCCATTTTCCTCTTCCTTTCACTTGACTGATCACAGACTAATTACAGGACAAGAGCACATGTATGTAATTACATGTGCGATGGACTGTGATACAATGTATTTGGATCTCAGAATTGAGAATGTACTGTACGCGAAAAAAACTTTGTACTCCAGTCTGTCATTCTGGACTGTAAGGTCCAAAATCACTAACCAGCACACAGTTACATTATTCCTACTCAATACACATACAAAGGGGAATTACTCAGCGCTGGATAGACAGCCGGTTAGATCCCCTGCCCCCTCCAATCGCCAGCCCACAAAAAAACATGCAGATAAATAACAAGACGGTCATATACATATATATATATATATTCCTACTCAGCCTTTTTACCTGTATTAGAGAGCTGGGTAGCTCTGGTGGTACATCGTTCCACTCTTGTCTGGAAGATCGAGAGTTCAAACCCCGTGGGGAGAAAATTTGTTCAGACTCTTTACAGCGCCCACTTTCCAGTGGGGTAAAAATTTGTTCAGACCCTTTTCAGCACCCCATCTTTAAAATTGCCTTTGTAGTGGGGGAAAAAAGATGTTAAGCCCTAAAAGTTTCACTTTTTCTTTTAGTTTGGATTTTATTGTGTTGTAACTGTTTCTTCAAATTATGTTTCTTTCTTTGTTGGGTTCTTCTCTGCATTATACACGCTTGGGTGTCACTTTTTTGGTCTGGATTTCTTACCTTTAAGTGCTAAGAATCACAAATACTGAAGTGGAGGTAAGCGCTGGAAGCTATAGTACACATACACTGGGAAATCACTCAGCCCTGGACAAACAGATCCCCTGAAGGGTAAATCAAATGTCAAAGATCCCCAGCCATCTAAGGAGCATAGATACAAAGTGGTGTCAGCACGAGGCTTAGACCCTAATCTGCCCCCACAGTTGCACTTTGACTATACATGTGTGAATGGGAGTCCTGAATCAGAAATGCTCAGATTAACACAAAAGTGAGCTCTACCCAGCTGCAAGAGGCATAGAACCACATGCACCCCCGCACCTGCGGGGGCGCATGTGGTTCTATGTCTCTTGCTGGACTCGTTTTGTGTCAACTGGCAGCAACAGGTGAAAAATTTGAAACGCCACTCACCACAAAGTTGGAGGGGTCTGAAATGTAGTGGACGTACACGTCAAAAAATTCCCCAATCCTCGGCAGAGGCACATAACCTGGTAGAGGCCACGTGTGGTATGCAACGCTTAAACTGTCATTTGAATTTGTTGCAGCACCAGCGCCCACTGTACTCGCTGTAGGAGACGAAGGTGAAAGCACACCAGGAGAGGAACTGGCAGATGGACTGGGAGAGGAGCTTGTGGGAGGAATGGTTATAGGCTTCACAGGGCTTTTGGATGCGGCTACAGGGGCAGTATCTGCAGGCTCTGGAGTGTTTTTCGATCCCCACGTATACAGACGCTGCTGTTCTTGTGTTACCGATTGTTGCGGTTGTGACTGTTGCTGTTGCGGCACGTGTTGTCCTTGTTTCAAATTTTGTTGCTGCATTCCTCCTCCTTCTACACTCACCACCGAAGTTTGAGACGCATACCCACTATCACTAGCGCCATTGCTGAGTGACAGTCGCTGTGCGGCTGACTGTAACCGATCTACATCAGCGATCACAGAGGTACTCGACTGCGAACGTGGGCTGGACATTCCGCTGCTTTCAGAGGCGACAGAGTCTGTGCTTGTGCTGAACACATCCATGTCGACCTTTGCTCCCTCTGCGGCCAATTTCTTGGCGATTTCTTTGTTGATATTGATGTCCTCATCGGTGCTTGTGTCATACAGCATTATTGTCAGGGGATCCCTACATGAATTCCAATAAATGCTTAAAATAAACTGAATTTCAAACTGAACGCAGACATATAAACATGGTCTTCAAACACATCCATGCACAGCACATGACAAGAAAAAAAACAAATCACACTGCCTAGTGCATGGCAAACTCTGAGTAAATCAACTAGTTCAGTGCCGAGATAATTTGAACACCACACAGCTGCAATAGGTACAGATCCTCAAGAGCACTCGCAGTAGTGGAGGGCTCGTGAGGATCTATGCCTTTTGCTAACACCACTCTGAATCCATGTTCTTGGACATCTAAGTCTATTCTCGTCTTGAATTAACGAAGGTTGCAGAATTGCAGTCAGCGTCAGCTGGCACTGAACCGGTTAAATCCATTACATCCCGAGGCTAATTCGGTCAAATTTTCTTATTGTCCTGCAAAGGCTACATTGCTGATTAGGAGATAGATCAACTCAGGCACCAAGCTATTCTGGCACCACCCTTGAACTATCAGTCAAAAGTATTTCAAGCAATGGGTGTATCACTATCAGGATGTAAAGTGTTAACAGGCTAGGAAGACTGACAGCACTAGCATGTGAGTGAGTTTAGTAAAAAATGATCAGGTGCATAAGTCGAGTCGAGTCAAGCCGAGCCAAGCCACAGATGTCACACCAATAAAGCATCTTACCATGTATAGCGCCTTATAAATCTTCCTTATTATTATTATTAAAGAACACGCATTTAGTGAATTACCTGCAGACCATTTCAGCCATGCAGATTTTGCTCTGAGACATCTGGATAAGCTCTTGCGTTGTTGTGGGCAGCTTCATGAAAGGTTCCAGCCCTGCTAGCAAGCATGGAATGGCCTGAAAAGACACACAGTGACAGACTTAACCCTTTTTAATGCCGATACACCCAATGCTTGAAACAAATCTGAATATGATTGATAGTTCAAGGGTGGTGCCAGAATAGCTTGGCACCTGAGACGCCAAGTTATTCTGGGCCCGCCCTTGAACTAAAATGGTTAAGCTGTAGCTCCTAATCTGGACAATAGCCTTCATAGAACAATAAGCATTTTTTTTTAATCAGCCTCAGGTTAAAATGGATTAAGCACCAATGTAACAGTGAGGTGGAGTGTTTGTAAACTATCATTTCTAGACAAACCACATGACTCACATTCTGAAACCGATTCCTGGGCCCCTCTACTGAAAATCCACATTGTTATTATGATCATATTATCATTCTTATTGCGATATGGCAAATCCCAGTCACTACTGTTGTCATTTTCCATTACAACTTCAACTTTTCTAAAAACAATGGTGAAGTTTCGTTTACAACAAACAACTCCCAACAACGAACGAATCAGTCACAGCGAATAAACACCTTGTACCATGCGCCGGGTAAGGCTGGGAAAATTGGATAGCCGAGTCTAAAATCATTCCACTTCTCACACGATTTTCCCTCACAAAAACTCTTCAATGTTTCATGAAAGTACATAAAATGAAAGTATACTCTTTCCTGAGTTGTTCTGTATCTTTGTTTTTGTGATGTGCTAAAAAATAATGGGTTTAAAAAATCCGAGATTGTACCTCACTTCCGCACGGAAATATGCGCGCGGCGCCTCGCATACGCATTCCGTCACAACATTGAGAAATGGGTACCTTGCTTTCTCTTCAAACGGCGCACGGCAGTTGCATTGTAGCTATTAATAGCATGTACCATTGAAAAGGCAAAACCATTCCAATGTAAAGAGCAAAACGAAAAGCTTTTTGTTTATTTTTGTATTTGATCAGTAACAAAATTTCAAAAATGGAAAAGTTAATAACTTGTGTATTTTTCAACATACATTTCATCCCAAGCACCACTAGAACGCACAATTTCTGCTCTTGAAAAATCTACTAATACTATCGGTTATCAAATAGTTTATACAACAACACGCGATCGCGAGCTGAGCCGGCTGACATTCAAACTTTTGTGCGCAGAGTAGGAACTCCTTCAGAATGTTCACGCGACCTACCGCACTACAAAGTAAACGAATTGCCTTCTAAACTATTAACAATAAATGGAACTTGGATGTTCACGCGACCTACTGCACTACAAAGTAAACGAATTGCCTTCTAAACTATTAACAATAGATGGAACTTGGGACGGGATGTTTACGCGACCTACTGCACTACAAAGTAACGAATTGCCTTCTAAACTATTAACAATAGATGGAACTTGGACGGGATGTTCACGCGACCTACTGCACTACAAAGTAAACGTCTGAACTATTAACAGTAGATATAACATGGACGGGATGTTCACGCGACCTACTATGCTGCAAAGGAAATGAATTGTCTTCTAAATTATTAAAAATAGAATATATTAACTATATTTCACATTTAGTTTGTTACAAACGCATAAATATGTTCTATTCTTGATCATTCATCGTCCGGTGAAGCCTCGCTGGCCTGCGAGTAGCCATTTACTGCGTGGCCTTGCATATCGTTTATAACAGCTGATGATACAGCAAAAATAGAGGGTTTCTGTGGATTTACGTGGAAAAATGTATTTTTCTTTAAAATGTATTTTTTGGAAAAATACTTACCGATGGTATTACTATAAGGAATGGTTTCTTAGCTAGTCTAATTTTAGCCCAAAATTGTTGTGTACGAGTATGGTCATGATGGCAGGTGAGGGGCGCCATAGCCTAGGCGGAAACCCGGGTAGCCTCCCCTCCGGTTCAACCACGCATGCGCTACAGCGCTTATACACCAGTCAGTTTTCTTTAGCAGACCAGCGGCAAGCGGGGCAGGTGGGAGGGACCTTCGAGTAATACCATCGGTAAGTATTTTTCAAAAAAATACATTTTAAAGAAAAATACATTTGTTTTCTCAAAACACATTACCGATGGTATTACTATAAGGAAGAATCCCAAAGAGGAGGCGGGTGCCGCTATAACGCCCCTACCCCCTGCCATCGATGCTATTAGCCGCCATCCCCAAGCAACCTCCCTCTAATTTTAGCAAAGACACCTGCGGCGCCTAGAGGGCCGGGAGGGAGTGCTGCGCCACAAGCCGACTCCACCCAGCGAGATCTGGCTCTGGCTGGATAGGTCCCGCGGTAGGAGTGGTCAAGGTGTCTCCGCTTGACCTTCCACTGTCGTGCCAATGTCCTGAGAGCCGCGTTGCCATCAACAGCGAGGCTAGCGGCCATGGCTCAGACCTTGCGTGCCCTGAAGAACATTCGTTGGGCTTCAGGGGCGAGGTCGCGGTGGGTGGAGCGCATCCCCCAACAGGGCTGAGTCGTCATCCCGCCCTGGGGACCGCGGGAGGGGTGGCGAGCGTCACCTGCGTAGCGGCATGGACCAGCACAGGTAACCGTGTCCGGCCCTCACCGGTTCCTGATGCTTAGTCTGCCCGGGGGGCCTGGGTCTCTCACTACGTGGCGAGAACGCCGGTTCAGGTAGCAGTAGTGCTGAGCCGTCCGTCCGGGCCCGCAACCAGTGGGGCGTTTAAATGGGAGTGCAGCTCGTTGGCTTAGGACGCCGAGGCGGGGGCCAGACGTAAGCCGGTCCTGAGCAGCACATCTGGTAGACTTGCCCATCAGAACGGTCGAGTAGAGGCGCGATAGGTCCCATCGCGGAAGGGGGGGCGAAGGGAGGGAGGCCGGCGACCGATGAGCTAACAGGTCGGCAAGGTCGTGCCGATATCCGGGTCGGGATGTCCCAGGGGACAGCACGTGTCCGCTCCCAGGACATGTAGTAGCGACGGGTGATCGGTGCTAAAGCTGGCAGGTGAACCGCTAGGAAGGTGTCCGCCAGTTGGGGCCTGTCCGCGTGAGGGAGATGCGCAAGTCGGTAACAGGTGTAGGGGCCGCACCTCTTTCCTCGGAAGAAGCGTCCGGTCGAGATTCTGCGGGCTGTAGTGCTGCCGCCACTGTCGCCCCCGCGAAGCTCTGGAGGCGAAGGTGTGCCGCACAATATCCGGGTGTGAAGGAGGAGCCATCGTATCCCGGGCGTGACGCACAGAGGAGAAGTCGTGGCGCGGTGCAGAAGGCCGTGGTCCACGCCTTGGCCCAGTCGACCAAGTCACCCGGAACGGAATGCGCTGTACCCGCTGAGCTGGACTAGAACCTAGGAAGCGCACCGTCAGCGTAGGTGCCCACGCCATGGCACGGGATGGAGGAAGCGTTGACAATCCAGTCAAGCAGGTCTGGAGTCGCCGAGAAGAAGCGGTTAAGCTGTCCATCTCAACTTGTTGCGATCAGGGGAGGCGTCTGCTGCGCAGCACACCCGAACGAAGTCAGGAGGCCCATCTGCTCTGCGCGTAGAAGCCGGCCGCCAGACACAGGGAGTCAGCCGGTCAAGAGGCAGTCCCAGGAGGTCTCTGTGCAGAAGTGATGCGACGAGTTCGCGCCAACCGATATGCGAAGGAGGAAGTACCGGGAGAGGAGGCGTGCCCCGTCTGCTTCTGAGGTAGCCAGCCCCTGGCGTCGTCGGTGGGGGCGAGAAGCTCCCGGCCTCGTGGACGTGGCATCCGAAGCTGGACAAGCAAGGCTGGAGGAGAGAGCGCCGCCGCGGTCGCACTGGAGCCTGACGCTGGAGGTCGTCTGCCAGGGGTCGTCCGGGGGGAAACCAGAAGATGCAAGGTGGGAGTAGCAGAGACATCAAGGGAAGAAGGTCCGCCGGGGAACTGACCGGTCCCGACGTCGAAGTCCCTGAAGAAGGAGCACCTCTGGTCTGTGAACAGCCGCTGTGCCGGTGCGCGAAGAGCCGTGATCGCTGCTTCAAGCTGCTCTACTTGAGGTTGGAGCGAGGTCCCATCCACGGTAGACGTAGCACGAAGGCGAACGGATGCACTTATCCATGGGGACCAGGAACCACGGCAGTCAGGAGGATCCAATTCGTCCCGATCCGTGTCAAGGAGGGCTCCACCCGAACCGCGAAGGCTCGCCTAGGGCCATCGATGGGGCGCACGAAGACGTCCGATTGGTCCTGTCCGACATCCGCTGCTCCTTCCTGGGGGAGACTGAAACGCGACGACGTCCGAGGAGTACTCCGGCCAGCACTGTAACCTCGAGGAAGTCGTCGAGACCGGGCTGAAGGCCCAGTCGAAGCCTGCACTGAGGTGAAGTCTCGGGCGGGCTCACCGCCAAGGAAGGCGGTGACGAACTGGTGCACGAGGTGGAAGCGGACAAGTCGGCAGGTCAGGAGCGGTAAACAGCAGTGTAGGAGACGAGCTGGAGCGCATCCCCCCGGGAAGCTCAGTCCTTACCTCTTGTCGAACCCATCATGGAGCAGAATCTCGAGAACTGCGATCTTCTGTATCGCTTCCGCAGGCCAGTACCGCTGCACAGGGACGTGTAGTCAAGCGTCGTCGTAGGCAGACCTGCCGAAGCCGGCGTCGGAGAAAAAGCGCTACGGCCTGGGGTGCGGCAGGCACCCTGTCATTCGCCGAAGCTACTAAGGTAAATGGTTCGGTAGCTGACCGTGTCTAACTTGCCTTCCAGCTGTAAGAGTAGCTAAGTGTACAAGTCACCCACAGGAAGTGGTAGGAAGCCGTCCCAGAGAGTGGAGGCGAGCCGAGGATATCCCTGCAGTCTCGCCCGGGGCGACGGTACTTGAGACGGACTTGCGGCGGAACGCTGCCGTTGGACATGTAAGGATCGGCCAACCGAATGGTAGTCCCAACAGATGTCCGCAAGGTTCTTCCCACTCCGTGGTCCCGCTGACCGCCTGAAGGTAGATGGGTGTGTGAACCCAGCCCACCCCTAAAAACCTGGCGCGCGGGCGCCCGCAAGCTGAGGCGAAGTCGGTCGAGCCTCTTCCAACGACCCTCCGCATCAAGGAGGCCCCAGAGGCCAGGGCGGGGAACCACTAACGACGAATGCAGAAGAGTGGGACGCCGATCGTCTGTGCTTGCCTAGCGCCGAGGATTAGAGGGAGGGGGGGGGGGAGGGGCCCCTCAACTGGTCCTTACAAGCTGGTTGGCACCGGCCGCACCCGAGGCCTAGTGCCCGTCCCGCTGCCGAAGTCACGCAAGAGCCGCAAGGCCCAGCCTTCTCGTCCCACCGCAGGAGTAGGCACCTACCGCGGCCGGGGCATCCTGTCTCGTCTAAGCTGGTGTAAACCCCCAGTAGCAGAGGCCGTGTGACCGACGTGACGTCTCATCGCAATCTTGCGCCGAGTCCACTGCTTCCATCCAGGGAACTGAAGCGCGTCCTGCCAAGTCCCCGAACGCCACTCTGGCGACCCGACTCTGCGCTGGTCCCCAGTCCCGGGTGAGGCGGAGGCCGTGACTGGAACCTCCTATGAGGACTACCGGCGCTGAAGCCCGCCCTCGTGTCTGATCTCTGAGACCGTGTTGGCTGCTGATGCTTTGCCGCGAGGCGAAGTCGCGGCGAAGCTCGCGGCGCCCCAGGACCTGACCACACGACTGGACTGCGATGGTTGCCGTTACTAGCGCCGGCTCGCATCCTAAGCCGACGGTGGCGACAGCTCACTCCCACGGTACGGGCCACTCGCCTGGGCTGTGGCGCGTCCGGTGGTGTATCCTTCCCCTGAGCTGGAGTCGGCCAGACGCCGCGGTAGAGGCTCCATAGCTGGATGCGCCGCCCTCCCATCAGGGACATCTCCGTCGGGTAGAGACCACTCGACTGGACTGTGGTGGCTACCCTTCCTTGTCTTTGGGTGTCTTGTCTCGAGGCCTAATCCATGGCGCTCGAGGATCCTCGACCGCACAGAGACCACTCGACTGGACTGTGGTGGCTGCCGGTACTGGAACCGGGCTCGCGGTCTAAGCCGCGGCAGAGCCCGCTCACTCACGCGGTAAGGGCCACTCGACTGACTGTGGCGCGTACCGGTGATGGATCTTTTCCCCGTGCTGGTGTGGGCCATCATGGTGGCAGAAGCTCCCTAGCTGGGTCCGCCGCCCCACCAGCCCGGGGTAACCCAGGGGTAGAGACCACTCGACTGGACATTGGTGGCTACCCTTTCCTTATCTTAATGTTGTCTAACCTCGAGGCCTAGCCCATGGCGCTCGAGCATCCTTGACCGCACAGAGACCACTCGACTGGACTGTGGTGGCTGTCGGAACTAGAGCTGGGCTCGCGCCTAGTCGCGGCCGTGCCAGCTCACTCCCTCAGAAGGGCCACTCGACTGGACTGTGGCGTACTGGATTGGAACTTTCCCCCGTGCTGGCGACGGTCGGTTGCGGCAGTATATACTCCATAGCTGGGTCCACTGTTCTCCAGCCATGGGGCGCAGTCCAGGCATGGGTGTTTGATCTCCGAAACAACCTGCACCCTTTTCAGTGAATAAACATATCAAAACATTTAGCCAGAATAGCTGGAAAGAGCGAATGCCGAGTAGTACAGAATGTATTCCATAGGACATCAAAATACCACAATCTTTTTTAACACACAAATTGCTGTATAATGGGTAAACAGATTAACCCTCTTGCACATGCAGTTACCAGTTCTACTAACCCCTTGGGTGTCGGCAACAAAAACCGCAACCGACAGCCAAGGGCAAGCCAGTAAGCCAGCTGCCAAAAGTACCAGAGGCTGCATCAACACGGGGCTTAACACTTCGACTGAACATGTAGAGGGACATCTGTAACCAAGCAGGCAAACGGCATGCTCGTCACTCGGCCAGTGGCACTGCCCACAACGCGAGCAGGTGCGGGCTCGCCAACTGCAAAACAAATAGCACAAAGACCTACAAGGGAGCATGCCCCCAAGGGCCCGCAAAACGAATCCACGTGTAAGAAAGAAGATAAGTGTACAAGCCAACGCCCGGCGCTCTAACCTCCCCTGAGCGCCCGACGTAGGCAATAGCTGAGGTTTTACCTTGCCATCCGAAGAAGCCGGGTACCAACACCAGTCGAAGACCAACCAGAACACCGTGGCGTCCAAGACCCCCGGCTGAAGGCAGGCTCGACGCAATCCCGGTCCATGACAGGAGTCCACGCCGGCGCCGCTGGCACGCCCGGTCCCCGAAGCTAGAACCACCGCTGACGAATTCAGGAAGCGTCCACCTACACCAGACACCCTGAAATAGTCTTGGCGCTGAACAGAGGTGAGGCCACACGACGAGCGAAGAGCCACGAACAGTCCGGCACCGAGCCGTGCCGATCACACGCGCCAAGGTCATGTCAGGTCTAAGGCACAAACCAACGAGGAAAATCTCCCAGGAAGCGTCCAAGCCTACCACCGGGCCCTCCGAGGCTAGCAGAAGAGCGAAGGAGGGTAAAGAACACACGAAGTGGGAAAACACACTACGGCCAGACCGGCCACGCGGTGCGTGAGCACAGTTCACAATGGCGCCATCTCGACAGGTTACGTCCCAAGAAGACCGACGAAGAATTCCACCCGAACGCGTCCAAGCGTAACGCCGGTTACTACGAAGCTATCAGAAGAGCGAAGGAGGGGTTCAGAACACACGAATGTGAAACACTCTACGTCCCGACCGGTCACGAGGCGCGTGAGCACAGCTCACAATGGTGCCGTCCCGACAGGTCTAAGTCTCAGGACCGACGAAGACCAATTCCTCACGAAAGCGTCCAAGCCTAACACAAGGGAGGAGGAGGATAAGCCCTCCCATAACCAGACGACCGGTTTCTCTTCTCTTCATTAATTCCACAACCAAACACAGTTCGAAGCTAGAGTCGTAGACGTACACAACCTTCCGCGACTAGCAAAGAAAACTGACTGGTGTATAAGCGCTGTAGCGCATGCGTGGTTGAACCGGAGGGGAGGCTACCCAGGTTTCCGCCTAGGCTATGGCGCCCCTCACCTGCCATCACGACCATACTCGTACACAACAATTTTGGGCTAAAATTAGACTAGCTAAGAAACCATTCCTTATAGTAATACAATCGGTAATGTGTTTTGAGAAAACAAATGTTGTAGTATAATGCTTTAACCCTTTGAACCCGGCAAACCGCTGTAGCGGTTTGCGGCCTCGTATACCCTTCAACCCGGCAAACCGCTACAGCGGTGTCAGGTGTTTTGTATCGCGCGCCCGGTGACGCGCGAGCCTCGCTGCGCGTGTGGTGACCTCGCCCTTCGCATTGACACATCCTGTTTACACTGACAGGGTCACGTACGTTCGTCTGTGGTATGCGGTCATTTTTGCGGCGCTAGTGTGGGCCGAATTATGGTCGGAATGGTGCGTGGATGTGTAGATATTCGGAGTGATACAATTTTGTGTTTGGAGACATGGTTTCAACAACAGATAGCTTGACATTGGGACATGTGTACTTACCTACCACGTGGCAGCATGTGACCACGTGTTGGCAGTGTCAGCTGGAGCGATCGCCGTTTGAGGCACTGACAATGGCAATTACTTACAGCTTGATTCTGATGCTGAATTGGAGGTTCTAATTGATATTCCGGGTTTTTTTTATGCCACACCTTGGAGCACCTGTAGGTGACTCTGTGGACACCAATGACACACATTGGTCACATGTGTAGTACGTTTATAGTCTTTACAACACTGGTACTTCCATCCGATCGTGTACGAGACACAACACAGACACACTATCATTCGACGCCGCGTATTACATGTTGTCTAGACCGTGGATATACCTTATCAGTGGCAGGTGTAAACATTGACATCTGGTGACAAGGTAGGGGCCTTACGTTGTATCGGCATGCTGGAAATGCATGGACACACACGTTTCATAGTAACAGACGCCCTATTTAATGATGCATGTTAAGTACCAGCGACCTGTCATGCACGAAAGACTTTTTGTTTTCAAGTTTATTGTCACCTGTCACTATTTTTGTCACCAGGCATTACGACACATGTGACACAGTGTGGTCAAATCCATAAAACGGTAGTCCATCCAATGGCAAATCTGTACATATATACCTTTATGGGGATATCTGTTGTAAAGTATTATTTACAAGTATTTTACAGTGCACACCCATTTCCAACAGAAATTTCTCAAATAAAGTCAGGGCTGAAGGGTATATAGACTTCTTATTTACTCAGGATTCAAAGGGTTAAGTATTCAGCTATTTTGTTTATTTTTGAAATGATGATTACTTGAGTAATGCTGTGGGCATGAAATGCCCCTTTTGCATGGTACAGCGAGCCATTTTACATGTTTTTTGTCAACTTTGAGGTCACAACACAAAGCAACATGTGCATGTAGCAATCATTTGTCTTGATTGTTATGTTTGCATGTATATATAGTACACTATGTGCAAATATTTAACCAGTAGTCATAAGTAGTCAATAGTTATTTGAGCACAAACGTGGTCTTTCATCTTAAATGATATATTTACTCGGCCAAGCCAAAACTTTAAACCTTCACATCTCGCAAACCGTTAAAGATACAGCTATGAAATATTGCACCTGTTTAAATATTAACATTGTGCATAGGTACATACCATTTTTAGCCCAAACATTTTTATTTTAAATTTTGGCTGGACCCACCTACCATGAGCATAGACAACACTCCAAACACCTCAAAGAGGCACAGATCCTCATGTGCCCGGAAGGGCGCATGAGGATCTATGCCTCTTGGAGATGTTTGTAGTGTTGTCTATGTTTAGGGTACTAGATAGAGGAGCGCATGAGGCTCTATGCCTCTTGGATACATCATCTGAAATGTTGTCTATGCTTATGGTAAAAGATAGAGGGGCGCATGAGGGTCTATGCCTCTTGGATACATCATCTGAAATGTTGTCTATGCTTATGGTAAAAGATAGAGGGGCGCATGAGGGTCTATGCCTCTTGGATACATCATCTGAAATGTTGTCTATGCTTATGGTACAAGACAGAGGGGCGCATGAGGGTCTATGCCTCTTGGAGATGTCTGGAGTGCTGTCTATACTTATGGTACAAGATAATTCACTTGTAGTTGTACCCACATCGTTATGTCTTATTATATTTAAGTCTTTTAGAAACAACAGAGCGCATGTCTGAAGACAATTTACTGTTTTATTTATTTTAAAACTGACAATAAAGTTTTCTTGAATCTTGATTTCTCAACTGCGATTTCACTCTCGTTCGTTCGTTGTCAGTAGTCATTCATTGCAAGCGAAACCTAATACCTGAAATGCGATGGTCTTGTTAATCTCTGGGTCCAGGGGCTGGAGCTGATCCACAGGGACTCTTTCCGTGTAGCCATGGTCCAGAAAGAAACACTGGGCCTAGCAAAGGACAACACGTATTGAAAAAACCTTTTCACCCCAACACCTGGCTGACAGACACATTCACTGTGACAACTAGGTTAGCTCCTTCGTGCATGCGGCCACCCGTACTGTAAACAGTACCAGTGACAGGGTGCACAGGATGGTTGTCTCAGTGATTGGCGCTATCAGTGTCAATCAGCAGAGTCTAGCAACATTTAAAAATAAGGATACTAGTGAGGTTACGTTTATGCCAAACGACTCGCAACAAAGGACGAGAGCCAAGTCATGGAGAATAACCTGCACCACAAGCATAGACAACCCTCCGAACATCTCCAAGAGGCATAGATCCTCATGAGCCCAGAGGGCTCATGAGGATCTATGCCTCTTGGAGATGTTCGGAGTGTTGTCTGTGCTTGCGGTAGATGCTGGTTACTCACCATGATTTCTATCTTGTTCGTTGTTGGGGGTTGTTCATTGCAAATGAAACCTCACGATTGTGTATTGGATGCTGAGGACGTGTTGGTGATCTGATCATTTCAGCACTTACCATAGAACCAGCACACAAATTACAGTAAACTTCGGTATTACAAGACGGCAAAAGTCAGATGATATTGATTTTAAGAGATCCCAACTACACCTTTTCTATGTAAATGACTTTGCTTAACTCTGTTATTCCTGAGAAAAATGTACACCACCCAACTGCAAGAGGTATAGATCCTCATGAGCACCCACATGGGGGCTCATGAGGATCTAAGCCTCTTGCTGAAGACCCATTGTATTCTTGTTCCTTTAACACATTCTACCCCAGGACCGAAATCCCCACACAGTTGCACTCTGAAGGTGTATTACAATTCTAGAGACATTCTAGAGACAGATCGAGCATGATAGTTAAAGGGTGGTGCCAGAATAGCTTGGCGCCTATGGACGCCAAGCTATTCTGGCACCACCCTTGAACTATCATGCTCGATCCATGTCTTGCTGCAGTGTGTTCGGGCTGAATGAGTTAACTCATTCAAGACGTGCTGCATCCGGATACGCGGCTTGAAAGCCGCTTATCTGGTTGCGGCACATCTCGAACGAGTCAAGAGTCCGAAATAGCTCAGGCGGTTAAACGTCGGAGCAGGAGAGCGAAGGGAATCGCCGGGTCGTGGGTTCGAATCCTGTCCCGGTCCCGGTAGCTGGACTCACAATCCAGGGGCAAAACTACGGAAATTTTTCAATAGCATGTCCGTTGAAAGGTCCTGGTAAATCAAAGTGGCACAGTTGGAGTGCGCCTGAGTTGATTAGTGTTCAGGTCGCACTCCATAGGCAATAGATTTCCCTGTCCCCCATAACCCGCCCGTCAGGGCCGTCCATGATCACCTCGGTGCTGTGGACGTTAAACCCAAACTAACCAACCATCGAACGAGTTAATGGCTGGGGATCTTTGATCAAATGATGTTAAATTTACAATGACTTCAAAAACACAATCTGCATCCAGCTTCAGTGAAAGGGTTAAAATAATCTTTGCATGTATAAGGAACAAATCTGGGTCCACTGGTGCCTTGCTATATCTGGAGTTTACTTTCAAAGACCTGTGCGACATTTTAGCCTGACATTTTTAAGGTATATTTACATCATGTCTTAAGACCTTTCTTTTAGTCTGGCTGGCCAGATTTTTACCCTTCCCGCTGTGAGATGGCCTTAGTTGCCTGCTCGGTGTTAAACCCAAATAACTAACTAACTGGAGTTTACTGTAAAACTACACAAAGAATAATTTACCTCCTCCTGTTCCAACTTGAGTATCCTCACACGGTGGTAGAGCAAATCCACACTGGCAATGCAAACAGAATCTGTACCCAGGTTTTTCGGTTTTCGAGAAGACTCCGCTGCTTTGTACAAACTCGCAAGTCGGTCTTCAAAGGCTTCAAGTTTATCCTGCAGAATGGTGAATGTCGATTATCTACCATAAACTCTGGATGAAGGTGATTTATATAGCTTTGTGTTCATAATTATGTTTGCTCAGAGACAGGGCACACACACAAAATGCACTGAAGAATTATAATTCAGTGGATGCGCTGCAGAGGTCTGTCCTCAAACGACTTATAAAGATGCTGATGTTTTCAGGGCACTCCGCAGTTTTAGGGCAACACTTTGAAAGAACAAACACCAGACATCTCTCAGAAAAAGGCATAATGATTAATAAAGTGTTGAAGCAAATGCAAGATTTACATCCTTGCCTGTAATAACTGCAGGAGTACACCCCCAGAGAGACCCATTCAAGGAGCTGCCAGAAGCACATTCTACTCAAATGAGACGCATATATAAGCTTAGTATCTCATCCGAATGGAAGTGTGCCTGTGGCGTACTTCCTGAAAGAGTATCTTGCGATTAGTACTGCAAATGGCACAGGCGCTCTCAGTCTCATCTATCAGCTAAAAAACAAGTACAGAAACATGTGCCACTTACTGAGAAGTTGGGACCCACAAGGCGTATGCAACACAGAGTTAAATCCATATATGCCAGCACCACCTCCATGTACTCTGAGTCTGGCAGCTCAAGATCCACTGAAACAACATATAATTCATGGTATCCTGTGCCTTTCAACTACTTGAGAGGAGAAGCCATTTTGCATCATTACTTGAGAAACTGTTCGGGCGATTAAAGGGAAGTAACCAAGAAATAATAAATTCAAATACTTAGGAGCCATTGTGACAGATGAGGGATCAAAACCAGAAATACTGTCCAGGATTATGCAGACAACAACAGCACTGACAAGATTGAAGACCACATGGAAGGACAGAAACAGGAGACTGATACGCTCCTTAGTCATCTCAGTGTTCTTGTATGCCTGTGAGTCATGGACCCTCACAGCAGACCTTGAAAGGAGGATACAAGCCACTGAAATGAGATGTTTTCGAAGGCTGCTTGGCATTTCATACAGAGATCACATCACTAACGAGGAAGTGGGAAGCAGAATCAGGCAAGCCATCGGGCCCTATGAAGACCTATCAGCCATTATGAAAAAACGCAAACTGAAGTGGTATGGGCATGTCACGCGTTCAGCAGGGCTTGCCAAAACAATCTTGCAAGGCACTGTGCAAGGAGGACGAAGGAGAGGAAGACAGAGGAAAAGATGGGAGGACAATATCTCAGAGTGGATAGGACTGAGGCTGGGCGATATGCTAAGAATGGCACCTGCAGGTGCCAAGCTCATCTGGCACTACCCTTGAATTATCATGATCAATCCATCTCCTATAACTGGTACACAGTCGTTAGACACCACCTCCAAAAGTTTGGAAATGCGCATGAAACTAATTGCTATTCTGGCACGACCCTTGAACTACAATGGTTGATCTGTCTCCTAATCTGTAAAGTGGCCTTCTTAGGATGATATGCAGATTTTAAAAAATCAGACTCGGGAGGTAATGGTTTAACATGCACAAACAACTATCTAAATTTGTTATACAGCATTAATGGTTTGTGCAACCACCCTCATAAGAGATCACCTGTCATTGAAGACCATCACTGTAGCCACCTAAATGGTCTTTATTGACAGGTGACGCTTGCTGCCCTTCAGGCGCCGCCACACATGCCGATTTTGAGGCCGATTCTCGAGCAGTTTCCAGAACCGTTTCAATCGGAGTGTGATCGGGCCAGACTACAAAAACGTGTGCACTGCTACACGTTCCCGATTGAGCCGACCGGTTTGAACTGAAAGGTCAAGGTCGCTAACAGCTTCCTGTTCTGCAAAATGGCTGCTAGTTTTGACAGTGATGATGATGTGCTTGCATTCGCAGCAGTTTTGCATCATATTTGGAAGAGAAGGGCAAAACATCGGCAACGAAGGTGGTATCTTCTGCCATTTTCACACTGAAACGACGTGCTTCGCGAGACGCGCTCTGATTGGTTGAAGCTTACAATCGGGGCCGATTTGTGTTGCAAAAATAGAGCAGGCTCTAAACACAAGATTCCCAGCTGACTGGGACCGGATGCAAAGAGGCATTCTGACGTCATCCGATCGCAACCGGATTGGAATCTGCGACAAAATCGGAGCACAATCACCATTCCAGATTTCCTTCAGAGTGCCTGTCTTTAAAGATCACTTTCTTCCTTGGCAAATAGGTGGATGCACAAAACAGGTTCTACTGTATAACATCAATTTCAGTGCAACACAAAGATACAGTACCTCTCTGCCCTCCTTGTCTGTCCACTTAACCCTTTTAGCCCCAAGGCCCCATTTCTCAAATTTTGGCGGTGTTGCCTAACAACTATGTAACAGTTGCAGGAGATGGCTTGACCATGATAATTCAAGGGTAGTGCCAGATTAGCTTGGTGCCTTAAGGCGCCAAGCTAATCTGGCTCTACCCTTGAATTATCATGGTCAAGCCATCTCCTGCTGTAGGGATCCGGGACTAAAAGGGTTAAAAAAGTTTCTCTGCTGTGTCCATGAGATAAACATGCCTGGCAGTCACTCTGCAGGTTAATTTAACCCTTTGGCTATCGGTAGCATTTTTTGGTCGCGATGATTCCTGCAGGAATCATCGCGACAAAAAACGTAATCGACAGCCAACAGGTCAATTTGTATTTCAAGGTCCGAGTTTTGTACCAAAATTTGTGTTGCATGCTCTGAAGTTTCCATTCAACAGAACTTTCACTGTTTCACTTACGTGGCTCTCCATCCATGCCCACCTCGGTCTGCTCATCTACTTTGAGATTTGTGCCAACCAGACCAGCCTCAAAGAGCCGCTGGTTGAGAGACTCATCCCCAGCCTCGTCTGCAAACAACTCAACCACACACTGACCCTCTAGGAAAAGAAAAAATAACTGTCTTTGAAAAATACAACTGAACTCACATAATAGTAAGCTCAGACAAAACAAGAGGTCATTACTTCACCCTTTCTATTAAAAACATGCTAAAACTTTAAAAAAAGAAGATAAAATAAAGAAATATTTAACTTATTTATTGAGGCATCTGTACAATGTATAAAACAACAGCAATGGATTGGGAGACATTAAGGCGCACATTTTGTAATTGAACCCACAGGTTTCAATGAGTTACAACCTGAATATCTGAAAATGTATGGATCATCATCAAACATAAATTGCATCCGACGCCACCCTTAACCCATTTAGCCCCGACGTACTACAGCAGGAGATGGCTAGATCAAGAGAATTCAAGGGTGGTGCCAGATTAGCTTGGCGCCAACACGCGCCAAGCTAATCCGGCACCACCCTTGAATTATCATGGTTGATCCACCTCCTGCAGCTGAGTACATCATCCTCAGCAGACGGCATTAGAGATAAATTGGCTAAACTATCATGGTTTCCTGAGACTGTAATCTATGTTTCAGATGACAAATTTAAAATTTGAGAATTTTTTCCTCGGGCCTGAATGTTACACCCCGACGGAGAACAATCCTAAACAACACATCAACTCATTTGAGATATGCTGCAGAAAGCCACCTATCTGGAAGCAGGACGTCTGTAACCCATTACATCCCAAGGCTGAATTTTTTTTAATTTGCTGTTGTCCTATGACGGATACATTACAGATCAACCATTTTAGTTCAAGGGTGGTGCCAGGATCTCTTGGTGCCTCCGGCGCCAAGCGATTCTGGCACCACCCTTGAACTGTCACAGTCAAATTTATTTCAAGCAAAGGTGTATCAGGGTGAAAAGGGTTAATGAATACTCCCTGACCTGAGTGAGTGTATGTGACCGCTTCTATTCTCTTCTCAGAGACAAATTGCGTAAAGTAGTCCAGAGCCTCTCGTGACCACCCGCTCTCCTGCAGATAAGGTAAAAATAGTATAAATTAAAAGGAAAACAGAAAAAAAAGAGGTTGAAAACCCTTTATAGTTATTTTCCCCAGGATCAAGCATCTCAACATAGTCAGAAAACTGTCTGCAACAGATACTGCCGACAGTATTATGTATGGGTCCTTTGTGTACTAACTTAGAGCTTTATGATGTAAATACAATGCAAAATGTCGAAATTCATCGTTTGGTGGGTGTGTTGTTTTTGTACCCGAGAGCGCAGATTATCGTCTGCATCGGCCTCGTTTTGAATTTGTGATTATTTACTAGCCTACGTTACAAGGCAGAACCCGGTCAATACTGCAGACGAGGTCATCGGTGTGGGTACACACGTGTCAGTGTACACATGTACTGATGTTCTCCGGCATCCCTTTGACATTATTTTCCAAGAGCATTTAAAATAAACCTTCCATATTCGCTATGCTGTCAAAATCAATGCGGGTGCCGCTTGACCTGCTACCCTGAGTAACGATTGTGCTGGGGGCGGGGCCTGTTCGACTCGGTCTCCACGCCAAGCGACTGAGCCAGCGTGACCTAGTTTTACCTTTGATCTTTTATCCCTCGGAAACACAAAACAGAACAGTGGTATTTATACCCACTTTCTGCACTGCAATTTCACATCTCACACATCCAAGTCTACATAACTGAAAGCATCTCTGAAAACGACAAATGCACCATCGCAGCAGAAACACTACCTCTGTGAATCAAGTAAATGAGAGCCCGCACAGACAAAAACGTGTCACGACCAGCGATGTCAGTGCCGCAATTTTGACACACACCCTAGTTTTCAGATCCTTGCAGCATAAAATCTGATGAACTATCTCGTAACTTTATGATAAAATAGGTTTAAAATCTTGCGAAATCAGTAAGAGATAAATTCTACGTAAGATCATGAATTCTGAAAATCACTAGCACTCACGGAACTATAGGAAGATCGACAAAGACAGTAGCCGGATTACTTACTGATTCACATAGCAAGAAAGCAACAAATTCCGGATGGGCGGTCAAGCCAAGCTCTATATTCCCTTGTCCGATGTCAATTCTACTTAGGGGTATCTTGTCTCTCTTTCTCTTTCTTCTCTTCAATTCCGAGTATGTCATTGTCGGCCGGCGCGAGTCGACTGACACTTTCTTTTTTTCTTCGCTGGTTCATCCGCCATCTTGTCTCTGATTGGTTATAATTATGCAGATGACCTAAGGTCGTATAGAATAATTATGACGTCAGGTCAGCTACCATCGCCTAGATCAGAAGCAATCTTTTAATGCTTCAATCACAAGATTCCGGTGGCCTCTTTTCGCTTTAAACAGACGAAAGAAAGCATTTGGTGGGACAATAGAGTGGTCACTGTCTAAGTGGGAGTGTATACTGAATCCAAGTAAAAGCTTTTTGTGAACTGAAGCATTAAGAAAGGTCAGGAGTGCCCCTTTAAATTAGATACATGGAATACGACGTTTCAGATCAAAGATCCTTCTGGGTGACATGGAAACAATGTAGATCAGAAAAGAACACGCAATAGAAAGAAAAGACATCATCCTGTATAGAGAAAATTCAGAATGAGGTTAAAAAAAAAATTAAACACAAATACACACGCACAAAACACGTAGCACAAAACTTATGTCCACATACATTCACGTCACTGCATGCATTCACATTTACTCATGTCTGCTGCCGCTCACATACATGCATACACATAGACACACACACACTAATCAGTAGCATCAAGTATCAACGGCAGATAGAACAAATTCATAAATAATCCTGAAATCTTGCCGAGAAAAAATAAACACACTTAAGAGGTATAGATCTTCATGAGCCCCCCCCCCCACCCCCCTCCTCCTGCAGGGATTCACGAGGATTCATGCTTGTCGTTGACCCCACTTTGCTTCCACATTTCTCAGACAGATAAGGTTCTTCAGCGTTTGAAACACAGATTTCAGAACACATCCTGTGACCAGTGGCAAGGAAGAGGTTAAAGACTGAACGTGTTAAAAACACCGGCAGAGCCCAGATCCTCATGAGCCCCCGCAGTTGCGGGGGCTCATGTGGATCTATGCCTCTTGTGGACCCCACTCTATATCCATGTTCTTAGGACGGGAAATGCTCTCTGGCATGGGGGCAAGGTTCTCAGACACTGAGTTAACCCTTTTAGCCCGGGACCCTGCAGCAGGAGACTGATTATCATGATAATTCAAGGGTAGTGCCAGATGAGCATGGCGCCTGCAGGTGCCAAGCTCATCTGGCACTACCCTTGAATTATCATGATCAATCCATCTCCTATAACTGGTACACGGTCGTTAGACACCACCTCCAAAAGTTTGGAAATGCAGCCACGGGGTTAGGAGGGTTAATGCAGATTTCAGGACACCATCTAATAGCGACAAGGAAGAGGTCAAAGGCCAAACACGTTACAAACATCTTGTTTACAGCCTCCGCACATTAATGTGAAAGATACTCACTGCCAGAGGCTTCAGTCCGAACAGAGCACAGTTGATGGCTTGAGCTGGGACTTCCGATGTTCCCTTGGTAAGACACCGGATGTTGGCCAGCCGAACTTTTTCAACGTTACCATAGTCGATGAAAAACACCTCAATCTCCTGCAAATAATAATAATAATAAAAATTAGAGAGAAAAAAAAACATGTATAGCCTAGCCCATTAGATCCTGAGGCTGATTTTTAAAAAATAAATTGCTTATTGTCCTATGAAGGCTACATTACAGATTAGGCGAGAGAGCAACCGATTTAGTTCAAGGGTGGTGCCAGAATAGCTTTCCGCCTTAGGCACCAAGCTATTCTGGCACCATCCTTGAACTATCGTGGTCAAATGTATTTCAAGCAAAATGGGTATCATGATGAAAAGGGTTAAACTTGGCAATTGTAAAAATACATACAGGCGATATTGTTGTCACACACAATTTGTTTCATATTCAAACAGTTTTTATTGTTTCTATTGCAATGTAGATATGACACTTCCTTTCAAGCAACTAGCAGGGATGGGAATTGGCCATGGCAAAAAACTCTGAAAACTTCAGCACCAAGATGCTCCACTAACGTCAACTTTGCGAAAGCGTGTGCCCGCGCGTTCTTTCTGAACTTTCTCACCCACTACAGTCTTAGCTCCAACGCCACCCGAGTCCCTGAAATTTCAGGGAAATCCGATACCCCCTGACCGCAGGCTGAAGTCACAAAACTCATCAAACTGGTGCCAACAGCCCAATGTTTATCTTGTGCAGTTGACGGTCACCCACACAACACTTCACTTTTCTTCTGTCCCCTCTAGTGTTCATTTTGCCTGGGAACAGTCAGTGTCCAAGTCAGACCAGTACAACTGCAAATGAACCCCCCCCCCCCCCCCCCCCCCCCCCCCCCCCGAGATTGTGGATGCATACCTAGCTTTTATTACCCTACCAGCCTCGTTTGTATCCTAAAGTTAGGATGTTATTCAGTACTGGTTAGAGTGTGGACTAAAAGATGTAGAGTTGCACATACTATATGAAACTCAGTGTGTGGGCACATAAATTTGGAGTTCTGATAGGTATGTAGTGTACATATTAAATTCCACGATCTCTCGAAATATTGTTTAATGTTTCAAAATTTAGCCTGAATTTTTCATTAAAAAAAATATTAGTTCAGATATCTCAACGCACTACCTGCGGTTTGCCAGCTGAGTAATATAACAAAAGAAAAAGACGGAGCTGGCTCTCAGGGACGGACTGGACTGCTGGCTGGTGCTAAAGAGGGAAAAGGAGGATCCTGAACAAACACGATGCCGTCATCAGGCACTGGGCAGTCAGAAACTAGCGGTTTTTCAGACAGCTTGGCACTCACCCACCCACCACACCACCCCTTGGCGTTGGACTGTTTAACTTTACTTCGGCCGATATCCAGTCCCATCTCCACTTCTTAAGACTGCTTGAATCGTCAAATTTGCCGCCATGATTCACAAGACGAGTCACGCCGCAAGCCATGTTGATCAACACAATGAAAGTACGTACTCCACCGGAAGAATGGCTTCTTTCAGAGCGCGTGTCTGCCCGCCTAGGTTACTGCGCAGCGCGCGGCGTACTGAGTGGGTGACCAGTGGGTGCCGTGAACGCAGCCTGCCGCGTCATAGCCTGCCCGCGGAGTAAAACCGATGCTTTGCTCGTTTTGCTACCCACAATGTTTTTTCGCGGAGACGCCTTTTCAATTTCGCGGACAAATTTTCTTCCCCCGCGGAATCCCGCATTTTCGCGGACAATTCCCATCCCTGAACTAGTCTAAGATAGAATTACATTTTTAAACGCAGCTATTTCCGTAAGAAAGATTTAGCACTTACAGATTACTAGACAACTTTCACCCAGAAAAGGAAACACCACAGCACACTCACTGCTTCACTAGCTGTGTAACAGATTCGAGCCCTGTACCAATTGTTGTCTTCACTGTACAGAGCTGCGCAATAGACGCCTGCATGGAGATCGCTGAGTTTGGGAACAGCCTGGTCCTGAAATAAATAAATGAATACATAAATTAATAAATGAACACTGTGAACTTTTCTTATAACAAGATCCCAAATACTGATATAAGTAAGGTTGGACCCAATATTTGTATACAACTGAAAAGGTCCATGGCATGACCAGCAAGAGACATAAATTCTCATGAGCCCCTGCGGATGCAGGGGCTCATGAGAATTTATGTCTCTTGCAGATGGAAGAGGAATAAATACTAAATATAAGTAAGGTTGGACACAATATTTGTAAACAACTGAAAAGGTCCATAGCATGACCAGCAAGAGACATAAATTCTCATGAGCCCCTGCGGATGCAGGGGCTCATGAGAATTTATGTCTCTTGCAGATGGAAGAGGAATAAATGCTAAATATAAGTAAGGTTGGACACAATATTTTTTGAAGTCACCACAACACTTGTTTTTTGTAGCTTACTTAAAGGTGAAAGCGCAAAATTTAAACGACTGAAAAGATCCATGACAGGACCAGTAAGAGACATAAATTCTCAGGGGTTCATGAGAATGTATGCCTCTTGCAGATGGAAGAAGCTGACTGAAGGGATGTTCCGTCTGAAACAAAAAGCTGAAATTCAGCTTTCTTGGATTTTGAAAAAGCCGAATCAGCCTGCAGGACTGAAGACTGTCACCCGTGCTTACTCCACTATAACAAATTTGGGATATACAGGTCAGCCTCAGAATATCGCTGTACCTACGTTTCATAGGTCAGACCACAATATTGGCGTTCATAGTTTTGTAGTGCGGAGTCTGTAATTATTGACTTGCGAAGAAAAAAACATCCAGTAAACGAAGTTTTTTAGCCTTACCTGGCGCAAGCATACCTGTGCCAGGGTACTTTTTGCTTAATGGGAACTACAGACCTGACAGTATTATCATGGGCGACAGCATGAAACACTGAAAATGATCGAAAATGGTCCACAGAACACAGGGGCTCATGAGAATTTATGTCCCTTGCAGACAGAACAAACTGTCTAAAGGACTGTTCTGTCTGAACCAAAAAGCTGAGATTCTGAAAAAGCTGAATCAGCCTCCAGGACTGAAGACTGTCACCCATGTACTAAATTAGATATTCTGATGAGCTAATACTCAGACTGACCTTTAACACGAAAATTTGCATTTTTTTGTCTGAATAGTTACCGAGCAGCAGAACCTGCTTATAGTAACCACCCTATGAGAGATCACCTGTTCTTAAAGACCACTATTTACGTAGCTGTAGACACCTAAATGTTCATTTATGACAGGTGACTTTTTCCCTTCAAGATTTCTCTTTGGAGAGCACCAATCTTAAAAAAAAAAAGTTTGCTAAACACTAAAACAGGCTCCTAAAAGACATGAAATTCCACAAAATGGCATTCTGCTTATTAGTGTGTTTATCTTGTGCATGCTTGACTGATCCTATTAACCCTTTGCTGTCGGTAGTGGGTTTTGTCAAGGTGATTCCTGTAGGAATCACCTCGACAAAACCCGCTACCGACAGCCAAAGGGTTAATTCATTAGTGGTAAATGAAATTAACCATTAGAAATGTACCTGACAAGCTGCCCCCAATTTAGCCGTGATGTCATCGATGCATGACTGTTCTTCTTGAACATAGAAATGACCGAGGTCCACGCAGTACGTGAGGTACACATACTTGGACAAGCTGCATGAGAAAGCAACAAACGTCATCAATAAGAATCATCCCTCAGTCTGTTGGCTGTCAATAGTGGCTTGTGCGGTGGTGAAACAAAAACTGCTACGAACAGCAAAAGGGTTAACTCAATCGAGACATGCTGCCGAGGAACACATCTAAAGATGCTGCAAAAGAAAGTGACAACAATAACAGTAAGAATTGCCTCTGCAATTATTCTGGCAAGTACGAGACGTAAACATACTTTGAGATGCCGCAAAAGAGACACATGATCAAGAATCTTCCCCGTTCATTATTTATCACTATAAATTATGCTTAACCCTTAGGCAGTTAGCAGCAGTTTTTCAACATGATTCCTAAAGGAACCATCGTGACAAAAAAAAAAAAAAACGCGGCCAACAGCCAAAGGGTTAATTGTAGTTTGGTCACAGTAACTGCTGCCTCCTCCATTAACCTATTCAGTGCCATCTGACCAGCCTGTGTTTCCGCAATCTTCGTCAATTCAACACCGAAAAACTTTAGCTGCCCCAGGAACATGGATTCTGCAAGAGGCATAGATCCTCATGAGCCCCCGCAGTTGCGGGGCCTCATAAGGATCTACACCTCTTGCGGTTGGTGTTCACATTTTCTCAGCACTGAATGGGTTAACCTCCTTGTGCATTCACCCCTCAGTACTGTAATCAATGCTTGTGGCTTCATGCACAAGACAAAATACGCAATCAACATTCAAGTTGTCCCTCCAAACAGAGAATAACAGAAGAAAATATTACTCACTCAACAGGCAGGATTTCTGCATCTGGTACATTAAATTCCTGAAAAACAAAGAAATACAGAATGTTACAATGGCCGACGTATACAGTCCATGGCTGTATTAACTCTTTCCCATCGTAAAATTTTCAGCGAGTCAGTTCCCTGCAGACATAGCAGGAAAAAGGATGGGTGTTCCCTGGTGACGTACATTTTTGGGGTAGATTGAATTAATTTTCACAGCCTCCCAAGCTAATAACCATAGATAAATTGGGTATCATTGGAAAGAGCATTAAAAGTACTTTTCAAAACTGCGCGTGTTTGTGCATCAGTTTATTGGGAAGTCGAACCAATTTGATTATTATACAACAGAACAAACATGATGGAGCAAAAAATGAGAAATGTGGTTTTGGTAGCAACAGTGTAAGCACATGCAATGAAAAACCCAGATTTACCCTACAACATGACAGAAAATTGTATTCCACAAGCAAAGAAATCACACAAGAGATCTGTCCCTTCTTGAATCACAATTTTACAAGCTAAAAATCACTGTTGAAACCGTGCTCATGAGGATCGAACAAGCTCATTGTAGGAGACGATCCAAGGCACGTTGTCGGCTACTTTGGCCTTGTTCTGACTCCACCTGACAAGGGCATTCACATTCAGATATTTTAGAAATGGTTGGTGAAACATTATAGTGGTTGCTTCCCTTAGACCGATAGCTGTGCTTCATGCGATTTTTGTAAAAACCCAACCCTAGAATACTAGCGACTCGTCTATAGACCGCAACGAGCACAACGCTATATATAAGCGTTTCGATGGCTATGGGTTTGTTTGGGCTATCACTAAACCAGAAGCGTTTCGATGGGAAAGAGTTAAACATAATGAGCAACAGTTGATGTTTCTATTATTTTTCAGCGTATTCACTCTAAGGACTAAGCAGGTAGATGGATCAGGCATGATTGTTTAACCTATTCACTGCCCAGGGACACAGAACAGAACTCAACTGTCTATATTATTAATTTTCAACATATTCACTCTAGTCTAAGGACTAAAGCAGGTAGATGGATCAGGCACGATTGTTTAACCCAGTCACTGCCAAGGGAAACAGAACACAACTCAACTGCAAGAGAAATAGATCCTAATGAGTGCACGCAACTGCACGCACTCAGGAGGATCTTTGTCCATCGATACTTCCACTTCGTATCCATGTTACTTGGATCGCGTGGGACTCTGGCAAAGATTTCACAAACACAACCTACATCCACTGGCATTGACAGGGTTAACCCTTATCATTAGGAATACACCAGTGTGTGAAATAAGTTTGATGAAAATAGTTCAAGGGTGGTGCCAGAATAGCTTGGCGCCTCTAGGCGCCAAGCTATTCTGGCACCACCTTTGAACGAAAAAAGCCATTGGTCTATATCCTTAACGGTAAGTACTATCAAGGTACTTTGCATATATTATGGCAGTGTACAAATTTGAAGCTTTTAGCCTTAGTATGATGTGGGTTAATTAAGGGCTGTGCCAGGCACTGTGAAAGCACCATAATCTGGCACAACCCTTAACCCCTTCACTGTCACTGTACGTACATCGTACGTCCAAAATCTGGGCAAATTTGACGATCAAGAGCCCCAGCTGTCCCATGAACAATGGATACAAAGCGGTTTCAGCATGAGGCATAGATCCTCATGAGCCCCCGCGATGGTCTATACCTCTTGCAGTAGCATGGTATCCATTTTTTCTCGGCAGTGAATGTGTTAAAAGCTTCAAATTTGTACAATGCCATATGCAAGCTACATTATAGTACATACAGATAAGGATACAGACCAATGGCTTTAGTTCAAGGGTGGTGCCAGAATAGCTTGGCGCCTAGAGGCGCCAAGCTATTCTGGCACTACCCTTGAACTATTTTAGTCAAACTTATTTCACACACTGCTGTGTTCCGAATGATACGGGTTAATGGGGTGACGAACATACCGTGAATTTTACCCATTTTACCCATGAAATGAATGAATTTTACCCATGAAAACTTGATCACCCCAACTCCAAAAACTCATCATTGCAAACGTCCACATTGTTTAGTTGCCTTGGCATCTCTTGTTTACTTGTGCGACTCAAAAGCGAGGGTTGGTTTCATTTAATGTTCAGTTTTCAGTCAAATTTGTCAGATGTCCGACACATTATCATGCCTGACGCATGCCCCACAACTGGCACTCTATCACTGCAGGATGCCGACAAAGTCACGTAAATTATGAAGTGTAAAAGTGAAGAGGTATACCAGCAAATTTAACCACACACAAATTTGTATTTTCCCATCAGCCACATGGCAACGTGGCAGCAAAACCAATGCCATGTATAACATGGTGCTGAATGTTCCTTAACCCATTCAGCACCAGCTGACGTAAACTGTGCTTCTGCCATCTTCTTTAACACATTCAGCCCCGACCCACCATAACAAGACATGGATCGAGCATGATAGTTCAAGGATGGTGCCAGAATAGCTTGGCGCCCACAGGCGCCAAGCTGTTCTGGCACCATCCTTGAACTATCATGCTTGATCGGTCTCTAGAATTGTAACAGTCCTTCAGACGGCAACTTCAAAACTTAGGGATTTCAGTCCTAGGGATGAATGTGTTAATTCCATACCCAAAAACCCTAGATGTCCCAGGAATGTCAAACTGATGTCAGCAAGAGGGGTGGATCCTCACGAGCCCCAGCAACTGCGGGGGGCTACTGAGGACCTCTACCACTACTGACTAGCCAATGGGTTGTGTTCAAAATTTCTCGGATTTGAACGGGTTAAATATTCAAAACAACAAGAAAGGCAAAGCCATTATGGCTCACATGTACAACCAATTTACATATGTGTGACCTTTGTGACAAGGGCTGGCTTCTGCAGCAGCAAAATCCATGTTTTCTGAAAATGTAAGCATTTTTCACACATCTGTCAACCCCCCACCCCCCCCCCCCCCCCCCCATGACCCTTGACCTTTGTGACGAGTCAACTAAATTAGTATGCATAGGAAGATCTTATCATCAGCTATCTTTGTATCAAATTTGGTTGAAAAATTTGAAAAAATTGGGAATACCTACAATTTTATAAAAAATTAGCATTTTACACACATTTGCCAGCATCTTGTGACCCTTGACCTTTCCAATGGGTCATCCAAATTAGTATGCATAGATAGGTCTTACCATCATGGTATCTCTGTACCAAATTTGGGTTTGAAGTTGTGAATAGTATTTGAGAAAATATATCTTTTGTCAAAATATGGCTATTTTACACCTATTGCTGAGCCCTTGTGACCCTTGACCTTTCTGTGGGGTCATCCAAATTAGTATGCATAGATATGTCTTACCATCAGGTATCTCTGTACCAAGTTTGGGTTTGAAGTTGTGAATAGTATTGAGAAAAAAACATCTTTTGTCAAAATATGGCTATTTTTCACCTATTTCCTTAGCTCTTGTGACCCTTGACCTTTCCGAGGGATCAACCAAATTAGTATGTATAGAAAGGTCTTACCATCAGGTATCTTTGTACCAAGTTTGGGTTTGAAGTTGTGAATAGTATTTGAGAAAAAATAAATTATGTCAAAATATATTTTTCCTGATCCCCTGTGACTTTGACCTTTGTGAGAGGTCACTCAAATTGGTATGTTTAGAAGGTCTTACCACAAAGTATCCTTGGGCCAAGTTTGAAGAATGTGGCTTGAATAGTCTCTGAGAAAATGACAACGTTAAAGTTTACCACGGACGACGTACGGATGACCACTGGCCCAAAACATACTCCCTTTTGCTTCGCACGTGAGCCAAAGCATTCACTCCTCTGCTCACCTGCCACACTGGTTTCGTTTCTCTAGGCAGCGGTGGCTGTTTGGAGCTGTGTGGGACCGATTGGTGTCTTGATTTTTCCGGGGTGGACTCTCTTGATGATTTATCAGGGGATGGGTAGAGAACCTGCCGATTAGCCACTTTGTTCCTGGAAAGATATATGACTCAGTCTTTAACCTTTTCCCTGCCACTGCACGAACATTTTTGTTTATGAAATCTTTTTCTGTTCAACGACCACAGAGACAAAACCGTCGTCCAAGAAACATGGCTACAAATCAAACTCAGCAAGAGGCATAGATCCTAATGAGTCCCTGCAGTCGCAGGGCAGGGGGGGCTCATGAGGATCTATGTCTCCTGCGGTTGGAAAATTTTCACTTTTTCTCGGCCGGGGAGGGGTTAAAGTGACCCACTTCTGGTAACGGAGGGCTAACAGTTCACACTATCTTCGTTACAAATGTTCTAAGTATATCTTACAATAACCCTGGACAAAAACGTAACTGTAAAGTGTGAATGGTGTAAAACGAAAGACTTTCTCCTGCTCTTGTTCTCCTTTGTACTTAACCCTTTTCACCCTTTGTACTTAACCCTTTTCATCACTTGAAATAAAAAATGGACTATAACAGTTCAAGAATGCCTAAGGCACCAAGCTATTCTGGCACCACCCTTGAACTAAAATGCTCAATCTATCTTGTAATCTGTAGTGTACCCTTTACAGGAATATAAGCAAATTTTGAACATGAAAGGCAAAGCCATTATGGCTCACGTGTATGACCGATTTACATACGTGTGACCTTTGTGACAAGGGCTGGCCAGCAAAATCCATGTTTTTTAAGAATGTAAGCATTTTTTTACCCATCTGTCAACACCCTGTGACCCTTGACCTTTGTAATGAGTCGACTAACTTAGTATGCATAGGAAGGTCTTATCATCAGCTATCTTTGTACCAAATTTGGTTGAAAAATTTGCCAAAATTTGGGAATACCTACAATTTTATAAAAAATCAGCTTTTTACACACATTTGCCAGCCTCTTGTGACCCTTGACCTTTCCGAGGGGTCATCCAAATTAGTATGCATAGATAGGTCTTACCATCAGGTATCTCTCTGCCAAACTTGGGTTTGAAGTTGTGAATAGTATTTGAGAAAAAACATCTTTTGTCAAAACATGGCTATTTTAGACCTATTTTCTGAGCTCTCGTGACCCTTGACCTTTCTGAGGGATCAACCAAATAATGTGCATAAAAAGGTCTTCCCATCAGGTATCTCTGTAGCAAGTTTGGGTTTAAAGTTGTGAATAGTATTCGAGAAAAAACATCTTTTGTCAAAATATGGCTATTTCTGACCTATCTCCTGAGCCCTTGTGACAATTGACCTTTTTGAGGGGTCATCCAAATTAGTGTGCATAGATAGGTCTTACCATCAGGTATGTCTGTACCAAGTTTGGGTTTGAAGTTGTGAATAGTATTAGAGAAAAAACATCTTTTGTCAAAATATGGCTATTTTTCACCTATTTCCTGAGCTCTTGTGACCCTTGACCTTGCTAAGAGATCAACCAAATTAGTACGCATAGAAAGGTCTTACCATCAGGTATCTTTGTACCAAGTTTGGGTTTGAAGTTGTGAATAGTATTTGAGAAAAAAATAAATTATGTCAAAATATAGCTAGTTTTGACATACTCCCTGCTTCCCTGTGACCTTGACCTTTGTGAGAGGTCACTCAAATTGGTATGTTTAGAAAGGTCTTACCACAAAGTATCCTTTGGCCAAGTTTGAAGACTGTGGCTTGAATAGTCTCCAAGAAAATGCCAACGTTAAAGTTAACCACGGACGACAGTGGACGGACGACCACCGTCTCAAAACATACTCTCTTTTGCTTCGCACATGAGCCAAAAATCAGCCTCTGGATGTAATGGGTTAAGGGAGTTCCCACAGGCACTTACATTTCCACTAGAGCGATGTCAGTCCACTTGCTGACAATGTCGATGAGGTTAGTGGGAGCCTCCGCCTCAAACTTCTCTTTGTACAACACCAGGAAACGAGTTGACCAGAGGCCAGATGGATAAGCCTTTAGTAACTGTTCAGATTGGAGAAAACAATCCGTTCACATTTTATTATTAGCTGCTCCAGACAGTGGCCACAAGTCAACTGTCTGAAATTCTTAAGCTTTCTATTTAACCCTTTCCATCCTGATGAAACAAATGTAGTTCAAGGGTGGTGTCAGAACAGGATCGCGCGCCCACAGGTGCGAAGCTATTCTGGCACCACCCTTAAACTAAAATAGTCGATCTGTCTCCTGATCTGTGAAGTAGCCTTCACGGGGTGAAACACAAATGTGAAAACTTTCAGCCTCAGGACTTAATGGGTTAATGAAACAAATACCGAGGTTGTTGGTTCCCCCAAACTAGACTCTCCGAGGATGAAAGCTTCAAATTTGTACACTGCCATTTACAAGCTGCATTATAGTACTTACAGATAAGGATATAGACCAATGGCTTTAGTTCAAGGGTAGTGCCAAAATAGCTTGGCACCTAGAGGCACCAAGCTATTCTGGCACTACCCTTGAACTATTTTAGTCAAAACTTATGTATTCTGAATAAGTGTAAATTGGTATGAAAGTGAAATGGGCAAAGAGAGCATGTCACTATGGACAATCGGCAGTGCGAGAAGGAAAACTTTATAGAAACAAACTATTTCCGTGAATGGCACAATAACAGCAGCACTTACATGAATAAAATGCATCTACTATTTACATTAATTAACAAAGCTGCATAATTTTACTACCTACTAAATCAACAAGGGTGACCATTTTCCGAAGCCACTTTAACTGGATTAATCGCCATGATTACGCAACTTTAATGTATGTTGAGAGATCACTTTCCTCAACATCATTTCCACAAAATAAACAAGAAAGGCAAAGCCCTTATGGTTCATGTGTATGACCAATCCACACATGTCCGACAATAAGTAAAGGGATGGTTTCTGCACTAACAAAAAATCCACGTTTTCTCAACATTTAATCAGTTTTCACACATCTGTGTAACCCCCGTGACACTTGACCTTTGTGATGAGTCAAGTAAATTAGGATACATAGGAAGGTCTTATCATCAGGCTACCTTTGTGCCAAATATGATTCAAACGTTTGCAAAAATGTTGATAACAAATTCAATTATTGGCATTTTATACACATTTGTCGACCTCTTGTGACTCTTGATCTATGCCAGAGGGGTCATCCAGATTAGTATGCATTGATAGGTCTTACCATCAGGTATCTCTGTAGTAAGTTTGGGTTTGAAGTTGTGAATAGTAATTGAAAAAAACATTTCTTGTCAAAATATAGTTTTTTTTTTTTTAACCTATTTCCTGAGCTCTCGTGACCCTTGACCTTTTCAATGGGTCATCCAAATTAGTATGCATAGATAGGTCTTACCATCAGTTATCTCTGTAGCAAGTTTGAAGCTGTGAATAGTATTTGAGAAAAAAAACATCTTTTGTCAAAATATGGCAATTTTGGACGTATTTCTTGACCTCTTGTGACCCATGACCTTTCCGAGGGATCAACCAAATTAGAATGCATAGAAAGCTTTTACCATCAGGTATCTCTGTACCAAGTATGGGTTTGAAGCTGTGAACGGTATTTGAGAAAAAACTTCTTTTGTAAAAATATGGCTATTTTGGGCCTATTTCCTGAGCTCTTGTGACCCTTGACCTTTCCGAGGGATCAACCAAATTAGTGTGCGTATAAAGGTCTTACCATCAGGTATCTTTGTACCAAGTTTGGGTTTGAAGTTGCGAATAGTATTTGAGAAAAAATAAATGATGTCCAAAATAGCTATTTTTGATATATTTCCTGATCCCCTGTAACCTTGACCTTTGTGAGAGGTCACTGAAATTTGTATGTTTAGAAAGGTCTTGCCACAAAGTATCCTTGGGCCACGTTTGAAGACTGTAGCTTGAATAGTCTCCGAGAAAATGCCAACGACGACGACCGACCACTGGCCCAGAACATACTCACTTTTGCTTCGCACGCGAGCCAAAAAGGGTTGTACCGAAACAACTGTATGACCAAGAGCAATTATCGACAGATGTTTGTCAATCTGAGCTTACATTTTGCTGCATATTGTGTGCGAGTCACAACAAAACAGCATAACGGCTATTTGTGGCGCGCCCAGTCTAGTCTAGGCTCAAAGTCGCATAATCAGGCAAGCATTCTCACGCTACTTCAGAACTGGCAACCAGCCTGGACAATGACCATGATAGCAACAAGAAAAAGAAAACCAGACAAGTACATCATGGGGAAAAGTCCACTAAAAATGGAAAGAATCTGTTACCTTGGAAACCCAAGACTTGATTCCCCTCGGTAGCTTGTCTTCTGCAAGGGCTGGCTCCTCACCTATAAATCAACGAAGAAATTAGTGATGGATGGATGGATGGATGGATGGATGGATGGATTAATGAATGACTTACAAACATTTTTTTTTAAAAAGACTAGATAATGAGTAAGTTACGTGCGCCAGGGGATCTAAATTTCTTAACCCATTTTAGATTTAGCCCCGAGTCCCTACAGCAGGAGATGGATTGACCATGATAATTCAAGGGTAGTGCCAGATTAGCACTACCCTTGAATTATCATGGTCAATCCATCTCCTCCAACTGGTACAGTCATTAGGCAACACCTCCAAAATTTGAGAAACGGGACCTTGGGGCTAAAAGAATTAAAGGCTATGTCAGACGGGGGCTGAGAACAGACGGGTGCCGTTTTCATAACACGCTGTGCGACATGGTACACAAAACTGTTTTTTAAAACAGTTTCCTACTGCTTCCACAATTTAGAACTGATCCTAAAATCTCGCAACTGTTCTTGAAAAATTTTTGCTTGAACCAATCAACATGAAAGAAAAGATCACATAACGGCCATTTTGATACACAATAAGGACCTTTCACAACTCCCTTCACCAAAAGATCATCTAAGGGAAACAACATTGCAAAATGTATACACGCAACACAACAAATCTGTTTCTCCATGTGACAAGCTCGAAGCAAAACAGTTTTCGAAAATTCTTGTTTTAGAAAACTGTTTACAAAAACTGTACCATCTGACAAGGCCTTAAGCAAACTCTGAATATATAGCAAATCACACTGGGATCCAATTTTTCTAGTTGCTGTGTCTGAAGTCTACAATAAGCGAAGTAAGTTTACATGGAAAGAGTTCCATGGGGAACTCTGAAAATGTGTTTTCGTATACAACTTTTGTTACATCCAATCTTTCTATAACCGAAGGAGAATATATACACATAGTTTATTACAAGTGAAGTAATTTACATAGAAAGAGTGTAGACAGGACGTGCTGTTATGTCCAAACTTTGCTTTGTCTTGTCGTAGCAATTTAAGCAAGGCAAACTGTACAAAAATGGCTCACCTATCTGGGGACTTACCACTGAAACAAATCAATCCACACAACGGTTAATAGATTATCTATTACATATAAAGCAAAGTCAAACTAAACGAACCAAAATACTCAAACCAAAGTCAGCACCCCCTCCTGCATGCTGTTACCGGTACTGTAAACAGCATTAGTGGCTGCATGCACAAGGGGGTAAACCCGTTTAACTCATTTAGCCCCGAGTTCCTACAGCAGGAGATAGATTGACCATGACAATTCAAGGGTAGTGCCAGATTAGCCTGGCGCCTGAAGGCGCCAAGCTAATCTGGCACTACCCTTGAATTATCATGGTCAATCCATCTCCTGCAGCTGGTACATAGTCATTAGGCAACACCTCCAAAATTTGAGAAATGGGACCTTGGTGCTAAAAGGGTTAAGCCTAGAGTGAAGATGTCACCTAATGACCATGTACCAGTTGCAGAAGATGGATCAACCATAATTCAAGGGCAGTGCCAGATTAGCTTGGCGCCATCAGGCAACAAGCTATCAGGCACTACCTTTGAATTATCATGGTCGATCTGTCTCCTGCCACATTCCTTCAGGGCTAAATGGGTTAATCTACAAAATGCATAGGATGATGTAAGTATTGATTAGATATGTATATGAAAATGAAAGCCGAGTTGGCACACAATATCAAGTGCAAACAGTCTGACCACAGCATCCGCCAAATTAGATAACGCAAAAGTTTAGTACAATCGTAATAAACTCGTAGAGGTACATCAGGATTTTGTCCTAAATAAATTCCGCCATCAGAGAAAAAGCACAGCGTTACCGTTATGTGTACGCACACTGGTTGTCGACCTCAATATTCTGCCGCTGATCAGTAGCAACAAACTGAGGGAGACAACCAGTGTATACCATATGAAGCACTGTCGCCAGCATCAGATGTTGAGTTTTAATAAGTCTTAACCCTTTGCATGTCGGTAGCTGTTGTTGCCGCAATGATTCCAACAGGAATCATTGCGACAAAAACCGCTGCCGATACGCAAAGGGTGAAAGGTTTATCAACAAAGCAGTGAGACCATCATAACGTCAGTTATGTAATGGCAAGCTAACAAACATGTGTTCTGTCCTCAATTCAAGGACAAGGTGCATGTTTTTTTCTACACAGTAATTACAAGTTCAATGTACCAGTACAAACAGAAAGTAAGCAACTAATCGACTACAGTTTTACTTTTTATTCTCTTCTTCTTTTTAACCCTTTTAGTCCCAGATCCCTACAGCAGGAGATGGCCAGACCATGATAATTCAAGGGTAGTGCCAGATGAGCTTGGCACCTGAAGGCGCCAAGTTGATCTGGCACTACCCTTGAATCATCATTGTCAATCCATCTCCTGCAACTGGTACATAGTCGTTAGGCAACACCTCCAAAATTTGAGAAATGGGACCTTGGGGCTAAAATGGTTAAACTGGTATCTCTTTTCTTCTAAATCTCCATTAAAAAACAGCTCAGAGCTTTAAAGGGGCACGCCCAACCTTTCTTAAAGTAAGTTAAAGGTTTCAGTTCACACAAAAAAAGCTTTTACTGGGCTTCCATATACATAACCAGTTAGACAGTGACCACCCTATTGTCCCACCAAATGCTTTCTTATGTCCGTTCAAAGCGAAAAGTGCCCCACCGGAAATATCTGACGGGACTCGTAACAAAATTGCTTCCGAGATCCGATGGTAGCCGACGTCATAACTATTCTATATGACCTTAGGTCATCTGCATAATTATAACCAATCAGAGACAAGATGGTGGATGAACCAGCGAAGAAAAACAGAAAGTATCATCGACTCGCACCGACAATGACAGACTTGGAATTGAAGAGAATAAAGAGAAAGAGAGACAAGATACCCCTAAGTAGAATTGACATCAGACAAGGGAATATGGACATGTGGCAACACGTAAAGCAAGAGCTTGGCTTGACCGACCACTCGTGGAATTTGACGCTTTCCTGCTGAATCAGTAAGTAATTTACCATCTTTGTTGATCTTCATATAGTTCCGCAAGCGCTAGTGATTTTCAGAATTCATGATCTTCAGTAAAATTTATCTCTTACTGTTTTCGCAAGATTTTAAACCTGTTTTATCACATAGTTATGAGCTATTTATCACATTTTATGCTGTAGAGTTCTGAACACTACGGTGTGTGTCAAAGCCGTTGCACATCGCTGGTTGTAACATGGTTATGTCTGTGCTGGCTCTCATTCACTCGATTCAGAGAGGTAGAGTTTCTGCTCCAATGGTGCATTTGTCGTTTCTGATTGTACATTGCTTAACGTCCTGACAGCAACAAGGCTTTCTCAGGACGTGTCTGCACTGCTTGTGAAAAAAAACTAAACAGAATATTGAATTATGTCGTCAGCCGGTCCAACACGTTAAATAAACCCACGACATGGGGCCCAAATAAAGCCAAGACCATTTAGCAACACACATCCAATATCAAGAGCTACAGGCAGCGCAGACAGTAGAGAGTTTAAAAAAGGCAAATACAAGTGAATGGACCAAGGGTAGACAGAAACACATGCTCCAGAATCGGAAAAGAAACCCAGCCCCACAGGGTGGACCAGGGTGACCCTGAGAACTCAAAAGTAGTTAACCCCACCCAAGTCCCCCAGGGCAGACCCGGGTGGGGGTTGTCGTTTCCGATAATGCTTTCAGTTAAGTAGACTTCGATGAGTGAGATGTGAAATTGACTGCAGTGCAGAAAGTGGGTATAAATACCAATGTACTGTTTCAATGATGGAAAGACAGTGTGTGTTTCCGAGGGGTACGAAAGGTTTGATTGATTGTACATTGCTTAACGTCCCAACAGCAACAAGGCTTTCTCAGGACGTGCCTGCACTGCTTGTGAAAAAAAAAAAACTAAACAGAATATTGAATGTATGTCGCCAGCCGGTCAAATACGTTAAATAAACCTACGACATGGGGCCTAAATAAAGCTGAGACATTTAGCAACACACATCCAATATCAAGAGCTACAGGCAGCACAGACAGTAGGGAGAGTTTAAAAAAGGCAAATACAGGTGAATGGACCAAGGGTAGACAGAAACACATGCCCCAGAATAGAGGGGAAAACCCACCCTGTGGGGCTGATCAGGGTGACCCTGGGAACTAAAAAGTAGTTAATCCCACCCAAGTCCCCCAGGGCAGACCCGGGTGGGGGGGGGGGGGGGGGGTACGAAAGGATCAAAGGTCACGCTCTCGGTGAACTATTGTACGCATGATCGTTACTAGTAAATACTAGCAGATCGAGTGGAACCTGCATTGTAATTTTGACAGCATAGCGAGTATGGAAGGTTTATTCTGCTTTCTCGTGAAAAATTATATCAAAGGGATGCCGGAGAGAACATCAGTACACGTGTACACTGACACATGTGTAAACCACACCGATGACTTCGTGACCTGCAGTATTGTGATACACAGATAGTGGGCCGGGTTCTGCTTTGTGACGTAGGCTCATAAATATGCATATTAATTCAAAACAAGGCCAATGCGGACGATAAATCCGCGACTCGGGTACAAAACAATACACATTGAAACGATGAATTTCAACATTTGGCATTGTACTTACACCATAAAGCTCTAAGATAGTGCACAAAGGACCCATACACATACTGTCAGCAGTATCTGTTGCAGACAGTGTTTTGACTGTGTTGAGATGCTTGATCCTGGGGAACATAACTTTAACCCTTTTAGCAGTATCTGTTGCAGACAGTTTTCTGACTGTGTTGAGATGCTTGATCCTGGGGAACATAACTTTAACCCTTTTAGCAGTATCTGTTGCAGACAGTTTTCTGACTGTGTTGAGATGCTTGATCCTGGGGAACATAACTTTAACCCTTTTAGCAGTATCTGTTGCAGACAGTTTTCTGACTGTGTTGAGATGCTTGATCCTGGGGAACATAACTTTAACCCTTTTCATTCTCATACACTACTGCTTGAAATTAATTTTCCTGTCAGGCGCCAAAGCTATTTTGGCACCACCCTTAAACAAAATTGGTTGATTTATCTTCTAACTTGTAATTTAGCCTTCGTAGGACAATAAGCAGATTTAAAGAAATCAGCTTCAGGATGTAATGGATTAAATGGATGGAGAAATACAAATGAATATCATCATCATCTAAATCAAAAAGGCACATGAAGCAATCCAAATGCAAAGTGTGTGAAAAGAATGTACATTTTTTTAGCATTTTATGAACACATTACATTTGACTATGAAATACCTTTGTTCTTCTTTTTTTTTCATATGTCTACTGTGATTTGCATCTTACAGATCTACACCGTAGGATCCATGATCACAGACCAACACACATCGAACACACTTTCTCATTACCACAAGCAGGACCATCCAGCATTCAGTTAAAGCATTTGACCGCAAGGCTGCACTGGAGGTATCATAATTATAAGGACTATGTACCAGTTATTGCATCAGAAAAAGGATTGATGGGTAAGTCAAGGGTAGTGTAAGATTAGCTTGGCGCCATCAGGCTCCAAGCTAATCTGACACTGCCCTTAAATTATCATGGTTGATCCATCTTCTGCTGCAGTACATCGGGGTTTAATGGATAAAATTTAAATCAGGAGTGACACTTTTTTTTTTTGTTATCCAAAGCAAAATTAATACGTAAATCACAAAAAAATAAGCATGAAAACATTTGACTGTGTGCATCTACTGTATCTATAGATCAGTCTGGTTGGATGACAATTTTAACCCTTTGCGTGTCGGTAGCGGTTTTTGTCGTGATGATTCCATCAGGAATCATCGTGACAAAAACCGCTACTGATGCGCAAAGGGTTAGGACGGGTATAAGTGGCACAACTTAAAGTGACAAAATGTACTCAAGACAGCAAAAACGGCTTCATAATGCAGATCAGCCTCATTATATCGCAATATCTGAACACCATATATTCAGACAGTGGTACTGGCGCTTACATTCACCCCTTCCCTGCCACTGTACATACACTGTACTTACATTTCTGTTTCTAAATCTTGGTTCATTCAACGACCAAAAGCCAACACCATCCAAGAAACATGGATACCAAATGGTCTCAGCAAGAGGCATAGATCCTCATGAGCGCCCGCAGTCACAGGGGCTTATGAGGATCAACGTCTCTTGCATTTGGATCATGTTCACTTTCCCCCCCCCCCCCCCCCCCCCCGGCAGTGAAGATGTTAATGTGGTGATAAACATACATAAGCTCAGGAGAAATAAGCAAAAAGTCCTCAGGCCAGCTAAGTCTGATATCAGACAGAGGACCTTTTTGTGTAACCCTTTTAGCCCCAGGACCCTGCAAACCCTGCAGCAGAAGATGTATTGATCATGATAATTCAAGGGTAGTGCCAGATGAGCTTGGCGCCTGAAGGCGCCAAGCTCATCTGGCACTACCCTTGAATTATCATGATCAATACATCTCCTACAACTGGTACACCTAGTTATTAGGCAACACTTCCAAAAGTTGAGAAATGAGACCTTGGGGCATAAAGGTTTAACTTGAGAGCCCACAGACCTGACCGATTTTGAATTATTCTGATGCGCATAATAATGAGGCTGACCTGTAATAAATCCGACACTGTGTCAGAAGTTTACATATCAGCAAAGTTCAACCAGAAGTAAAAGGAAAAAAAAACACAAAATTGTAACAGTGTTATGAACTACACTGACCACATTAGTAAAAGCTAAGCATTCAAATGCTAGTACTTGTAGCAGCGTTTTTTTTTTTAAAAAAGCATGTTAATGTTAACATAAAAATATGACTGACAGACACCACTCACCACAACCATCTCTACTGCTAGTTACAGTATCTGCTGTTTCGGATTCGGATAATGAAGAATCTGCGTATATGAATACACTTAAAAATACGTTTTTGTACTACTTTTTTTTCATCATGAAATGCACAATCGCTTGAGGCAAACATCATCCCTAGGCAGCCCTGCAATAGGTGTCACGGGACTCCTAAATCAGAATCAAGTCAAAAACTGGCTGAGCCGATTAATTTTACAGTAAGTAAGGACAATAGGTTGCACCCCTTTATAGCAAGGACCAAAGGGACAGAACAAGGGATACAGATACTTATCCCCAGTGACTGCTATGAACGATGCCACTGGGGGGGGGATCGAGGAGACACATTGAAGCGTCTTTTAGACGCTTTACCATGCGCCTTTCAACCCCCCCCCCCCCCCCCCCCCCCCGCCTCCCCCCTTCTCCCTGAGTGGCATTGTTCACAGCAGTCAAGGGGTTAAAGTGAATGTCAGGACATGCAGCAAGAGTGCTTTCACCAGCAGCGAGTCAATGCAACACATCCATTACACCCAAATCACACAGTAATACACATGGTATGGTTAGTTCTTAGTACAGATTTACTGCTTGACTGCTACTGATCATGCTGCTTGGCACAAAAGAAGCACCCTATTTCTCTTCTGCTGAAATATATTGTCAGTAGCAGCAAAAGGTTAACCCCCTCACAGCTAGTGCACACAGACTTTTTTTTAAAAATCATCATCATTCAATGCCAAAGATCACCAGCTGACAAAGTAAAACATGTACGCAAAGTGGTTTCAGCAAGAGGCATAGATCCTCATGAGCCCCCACGAATGTGGGGGCTCATGAAGACCTATGTCTCTTGTGATTAGTGTTGACTTTTTCTTGGCAGTGAAGGGGTTAAGAGAACAGGAAAAACCCAAACTCAAACACTGTATATCCAAACATACTTATATTAAAGACTCATTTTCTAAAGCTCAAGAATTCAGAGGATTTATGCCTTACAAACAGTCAGGGTTCATATAACCAAAATGGAAAACAGTTCAAATACCCTTTAAGGATATTCGTGGCTTCTTCTGCAAATTTTCAAAATGCACAGACAGATTTCATAGCACGATATGACAATTTTGCAATGTGTTACAGTGTGCAGCACTGCAATTTTTGTACTACAGCTCTGCGCTTCTCATGATCAAAGGTTGGAATTATCCACAAAACAAAACATGAGGGAAAAAGGCAAGATCCGCTAAGTTTTCAACCATGGCACCTTCTCAATCAATTAGCATACTCAAAACTGGAAAACTGAAAATGTACATAAATGAAGCCATTAAATATCTACAGTGCCTAGGATGTAAACAGTTTTTAAACAGTGTTTGAAACAGTGGCTTTAACACCAAGAACAGAAAAAACACACACATAAACACTGGTTATCATTTTAATAAACATACCTGCAACTGGCTTATCCACAGTGTTGGAAGATGGTGATGAGCTGGGAGCTTGTCTCTGAAACCTTGGTGGTAGTTCATACTGCCTAGCTGGCTGCAAAACCAAACATTACAGGACGTGCAAGTACACTTCTCATTTAAACCTTTGGATGGATGTCGCTAGCGGTTTTAGTCGTGAATCATCACGACTAAAACTGCCACTAACAGCAAAAGGGTTAACATAAAAAGAAAAGGGGTTTATAACAATTCATATTCAACACTAAAAAATGACAAATAAAACACAAAAGACAGCTCACAGTAGATATGCTAACCGGAAAAAAATTAATATGGTACATCATACATTCCTACATAAAGCAACAGTTCTTCCTAGGCACAACATGGGAGAGGAACTTAACCTACAACGTTCAAACAGCTATGCTTGGCTCGCTCTCCCCTATGTGGTCTACCGGTATACTTTTATCAAGATGCAGACCTTTGCACAAAAAAATTAGAGAAATTTAATTTATTTAAATAAATAATTAAATAATTTAAATAAATTTTAATGCACCTTGTTCACCTGAATCCTTAACCTGTCTACCCTCTCCTTATTATCAAATTTCATACACATTAATAGTAATAATACACCAATTATCAACTGTACCCCCCCCCCCCCCACCTCTCCCCACCCCTACACATACACACACAACTGGAGAACACCAACATGCAGGTTGAAAATATGCAAAAGGTTAGAAAGGAGGCTGCTAAAATAACACACTGTACAAAACAAACACCACCACAAAAAACAACATACAAATGGTTAGTTAGTTAGTTATTTGGGTTTAATTCCGAGCAGGCAACTAAGGCCATCTCACTGCGGGCAACACACAAATGGACAGAACAAACGTGAAATATGATTCCAGGGGGTGCATTTTGGGAGAAACCCACATGCTGTCAGTAGCTTGCAGGAATCATTGCAACAAAAAAACACTACTGACAGCCACAGGGTTTTAAGCCATTTAGCCCTGAGTACCTACAGCAGGAGATTGATTGACCATGATAATTCAAGGATAGTGCCAGATTAGCTTGATGACGCAAAGCTAATCTGGCACTACCCTTGAATTATCATGGTCAATCTATCTCCCGCAACTGGTACATAGGCAACTCTCCCAAAATTTGAAAAATGGGACCTTGGGACTAAAAAGGTTAAAAACAATGTAGATAGGGCAATTCCTAGTGTCACTGTCAGTTTAGGTGGAAATCGGGCAGAAGAAGCAGTGCATCTTGTGTTCGCAGATAAGTTCTGCACATGTACTGCACTTAGCACACATGAAATATTATCCCCTTGTACATGCAGCCACCGGTCCTGTATTAACCCTTTTCATCCTGATACACTACTACTTGAAATAAATATGACTATGAGAGTTCAAGGGTGGTGCCAGAATAGCTTGGCGCCTCAGGCGCCAAGCTATTCTGGCACCACCCTTGAACTAAAAATGAATGGTTGATCTATCTCCTTATATGTAATAAAGCCTTCATAGAACAATACAAAAATTTTCAAAATCAGCCTAAGGATGTAATGGGTTAAGACAGTACCGGCCAGTGTCTGCATGTACCAAGGAGTTTAACCCTGCCCAGCCAGTGGATGCAGAGCGTCTGTGTGATACACATCACTGCAAATCAAACTTCAACAATCTCCAGCCGTCAGTAAGAGGCTCAGACTGGTGGCAACTGTGGCGGGTCACGAGAATCTATACCTCTTGCAGTTAGGTGGTGTTCAATTTTTATTTTTTAATTTTTTTATTTTTTTATTTTTTTTTTAATTTTATTTATTTATTTATTTATTTATTTTTTTTTTTTTTTTTGGGGGGGGGGGGGGGGGGGGAGGCATTGAAGAGGTACCTGTAAGCATGACCCCTTTAACACAACTTCATGCAGTTCAACATGTACGGTGATTGCACTTCACAAAAGTGGTCCAAAAAATGTGTAACTTGCGCTGTGCAAAGGGGTTCACAAATTTGATTTTGTCAGTTGTGAATCTTAAAATATACTGAGGAACGACGAAATCCAAGAACTTTCTAGGAAATGCATGCATGTGAGCTGGCTCGCAAACAAGGTTAATTTTCAAGTTTTAAGTGTTCAAAATTTTAGTTTCGTTACAAATGGGTAACTGTGTCCGCTCCAAACACCGGAAGATTGCTGCGGAACTGGCAGTCTTCCAAAGTGGAGCACTGGTATTTGGTTTGGAAGAGCTGGTATGGGCACCAAGCCACCCCGACTACCAACTCCAAATCTGAGGATTTCTTCAATAATCGGTCCGTTCCAGACTACTGGCCATGTCTGGCATCTAAAGTTCGGAGGGCTGGGATCAGGATATAAACCAGGCTGAAAATAGGAAAGTACAAGGTTTTCAGGATCAGGATCTTTACTAAATATTTAAGTAACCCATATAGCCCTGACGCACCGCAGCAGGAGATGGCCTTGTCATGATAATTCAAGGGTAGAGCCAGATTAGCATGGCGCCATCAGGCGCCATGCTAATCTGGCTCTACCCTTAAATTATCATGGTTGATCCATCTCCTGCAACTGGTAAATAGTCATCAGGTGACACCTCCCAAATGTTTTTAATGTGGTCGTGAGGTTTAAAGAGTTAAGACAGAAACTGCCACATTTGAAAGATTCATCAAAACGTTTGATGATGTTTTGATGAAGCTATTTAAAGTTATTTTCCCCAGGATCAAGCATCTCAACACAGTCAGAAAACCGTCTGCAACAGATACTGCTGACAGTATTATGTATGGGTTCTTTGTGTACTAACTTAGAGCTTTATGATGTAAATACAATGCCAAATGTCAAAATTCATCATTTGGTGGGTGTGTTGTTTTTGTACCCGAGAGCGCAGATTATCGTCTGCATATGCCTCGTTTTGAATTTGTGCATATTTACTAGCCTACATCACAAGGCAGAACCCCGTCAATATTGCAGACGAAGTCATCGGTGTACACATGTACCGTGTCATGTACTGTGTCAGTGTACACATGTACTGATGTTCTCCGGCATCCCTTTGACATAATTTTCCAAGAGAATGTAAAATAAACCTTCCATACTCGCTATGCTGTCCTAGGACATGCCGAACTTCCTTAACCCAGTGTGGGATTTTCAGTGGGGCGACCATCCCCAACCTAGCGTATAGCGCGTCCCCGGGTGGCGGATAGGGGAACGGCCTTCAGATATGGAGGTTAGCTGCGCAAGCAGTCGCGGACCAAATGGCGATGAGCTTACCAGGACGGGGTGGGGTAGCAGGTGGCACTGTACCTCCACTGAAATTCCCCATGTGTCCAACGACGGGTTTATCATGTGATCAAGAGCCGCATAAAGCTCTAGCCACCCTGTGTTCCCAGGGAAGGTCGTATACCAGGAGCTAAGGGTGAGGTAACCCCGACAGAAACCTCGAATGCTGAAGACGGAGGACCCAGGCCGCATGGCGCATTCTGATAAACCATGGATCCACGCAAACCCGCAATCATGACTATACGGCCAACTACCATTGACGAGAATGGCGCTCGCCCACTGAGGACCCTCCAGAGTGGAGCAGCGTCGGGTCCCATGCCTCTAAGGGACCCAGCCTCAGCTACTGGAGGTCCCTCCCGCCCGTCTTGTCGTGCCAGGGGACGCAGGAGGAGAGCTACTGGCACCACCACAACCAGGAAGAATCCCTGTCAGCAGCAACCTTTTCAGGTCATGCACTGGAACGCAGAAAGCATTCTGAACAAGAAGACCGAGTTGGAGCATATCCTGCATGAGAAAAACATCAACATCTGCTGTATTCAGGAGACGCACTTGACACCCCAAAAGTCCTTCAAAGTGAGAGGCTACCAGTGCTTCAGGTCCGACAGAACAGATCGAAGCAAGGGAGGAATCCTGACCCTGATCAGGAACAACATCAACGCCTGTTTGATCGACACGCACATGGAGAACTCCGAGTACCAAGTGATTCGGATCCAGACGAAGACAGCAGATTTCCAGCTGGTCAACTTCTACTGCCCCAACGACAGACCACTCACCCTTGACACGATCCCCACTAAGGCCTCCAACTTCATTGTGGTGGGCGACTTCAACAGTCACTCACAAAGTTGGGGATACGACCACTTGGATCGGAGAGGAGAAGAGGTGGAGAACTGGCAGGACGACAACGATCTCATTCTGTTAAACAGTCCCATTGACTGCCCCACGTTCTACTCCAGAAGATGGCACACTACATCGACTCCTGACCTAGCCTTCTGCACAGAAGACATGCACAAGCAAGCCAGCAGAGAGGTCGGAGAACAGCTAGGTGGAAGTGACCATCGGCCAGTCTTTTTGACCTTGGGCATGGAGTCCTGCGCTGATGCAACCTTCCCACGGTGGAACTACAAAAGAGCGAACTGGTTCCTCTTTAGACACCGCTCCAGCGAACTCACCAAAGACATTCGAATCGAAGGTCGAGACATCAACATGGTGGTGAAGGACCTCAACATGAGCATCCTCAGAGCAGCGCGTGAGTCCATACCCAGAGGTGCTAGAAAAGACTATAAGCCCTACTGGAGCAATGAACTGCAGGAACTGGATGATGATCTAGCAGATGCCAGAAGGGAAGCAGAAGTTAACTCATCACAGGCAAACAACATCCGCCTCCAGGAAGCCAAAGCCAAATTTCTCAAGAAGAAGCTACAGGCAAGACGCAGGAGCTGGCAAGAGAAAACAAGCTCCTTGAACCTTGAGAAGGACGGCAGAAAGCTCTGGAAACTGACCAAGCATTGAACGATGAGAACACGAGCAAAGGAAACATCACCTTAGAAGAAAATGGGAAGATACTAACAGGAAAGCATGCTGCCAACCAATTTGCTGAAAGCTATGCAGCTGAGAGCAATCTCCATGTTAGCCCCAAAAAGCAGAGAGAAGCAAGAAGAGAGCAAAGAGAGAGACCTGCCAAACAAGCAACAGCAGACACCATGAATCAACCACTTACACACAAAGAGCTTCATATAGCTCTCCAAAAGTTGAAGGCGAAGAAGTCTCCTGGTCCAGATGGCATCACCAACGAGATGCTAACCCACCTTGGTAGTGCAGCAGAAAACAAGCTACTTGAGGTCTTCAACAGGAGCTGGCAAGAAGGATCGCTACCACAACTCTGGCGAGAAGCGATCATGATCCCCATTCTAAAGAAAGGGAAGGATCCAAAGAAGGCCACCAGCTATCGCCCAATCAGCCTCACCAGCTGTGTTGTGAAGACCTTGGAGAGAATTGTGAACGAGCGCCTCAGGTGTTACCTGGAATCCAGGAACCTCCTCGCCCCTGAACAAGCTGGCTTCCGATAGTTCCGCAGCACCGAAGACCAGGTCACTTACTTGGCGCAGGAAGTTGAAGATGCCTTCCAGGAGCAGAAGCTGGTCTTTGTAACCTGGATTGATCTTCAGAAGGCTTTTGACAAGGTCTGGAAAGATGGGCTGCTTGTCAAACTGCTGAGAAAAGGCGTGTCCAGTAACATGTTCCAGTGGATACGCTCCTACCTCTTCAACCGCAGGGCAAGAGTCAGCGTCGACCAGACCAAAAGCAAGAAATTCCTCTTTCGTCATGGCGTCCCGCAAGGCGGAGTCCTCTCACCTACCCTCTTCATCAACGATCTGGTGTCTGAGATGCCCGAGGGAATCAAAGCTGCCCTATACGCAGACGACCTTGTGATCAGGTGCAAGGAGGAGCATGCAAGTACTGCCACCTACAGAATGCAGCTAGCGGCAGATAAGCTGAACGCATGGGCAGAAGACTGGTGCATCTCCGTCAACAAGGAGAAATCCTCCACCACCCTCTTCACACTGTCCCCAAAGCAGAAAGCCGGAACCATCAAGCTTGGTGGAACCCCTCTGAGAGAGGATGAAGAAGCTACCTACCTTGGTGTCACCTTCGACAGACGTCAGACCTGGAAACCACACATTGCACGTGCAGAGGGGAAGGCCCGGCGCAAGCTGGCCATACTCAGGAAACTGGCAGGCACCACCTGGGGAGCGAACGAGAAAATACTGAAGACAGTATACCAAGGAACAGTCAGGTCCCACCTCGAGTACGGCTCCACAGCGTGGTCAACCTCAGCCAAGACGAACCTGCAGACCCTCGACCGAGTGCAAAACCAGGCTCTTCGACTCATCACTGGTGCAATGAAATCCACACCAATCAAGGAAATGGAGAAGCTGACCACAATCCAACCTCTCAGCCAGAGGAGAGATGCCAAAACCATGGTACAGGCGGAGAAGCTCAGGTGCTTGCCCGACCACCCCATGAAGCACAGACTAAGCAACTTCACCAAGAACCGGCTCAAAAGAAGCAGCTTTGTCCATGAGAGCATGCGACTTTCTCGACAGTACAGGGAAGTCCTTCCACAGAGCACTCTACCTCTGATCACAAAAGAAGTGGAAAACCCTTGGGCAGTGGACAAACCAGACATCCAGATCTGCACCAGTGTCCCACATGCTGCCTCAGGAGACAGTCAGGATGACACCGTTCGACGGGCACTCACCCTAGCCCTGATCGACGCACAGTAACCAAAGGAGGCATGGATCCACATCTACACTGATGGATCAGCAACAAATACCGTTTCCAATGGAGGTGCTGGCATCCTGACCCAGTTCAAAGGGGGACATACAGCCACATCCAGTGTAGCCACCGGCAAACACTGCACAAACTACAAAGCAGAAACTGAAGCACTTATGCAGGCCGCCTCCATTGTTCAGACTGAATTCTACAGACCCATGCTATCAAGTTGTCTTCTTCTCCGATGCCCTTTCAGTCCTTCAGGCCCTCGAGAACGACAAACTCCCCCAGCTGACCAGAGCTTTGCAGAAGGTCAGACAAACCAGAAGAGTTGTTCTCCAGTGGATACCAGCCCACTGTGGGGTACCAGGAAATGAAAGGGCAGACGAGCTGGCGAAAGGAGGAGCCACAAAAGATCAACAAGAAAACAGCGTTAGATATAGTGAGCAAAAGACAATCATCAAGGCATTGATGAGGCCGAGGTCAAACAGAGACGACTACCACACAATGACCAGAGAGCAGCAAGTCGTCTTGATCAGACTGCGTACCGGCCACAACAGACTGAACGCTCACATGAACAGAAAGCTCAAGCTGGCACCATCACCAACCTGCGCCTGTGGTCAGGAAGACCAAACAGCGGAACATATTCTCCAGAGATGCCCCCTACTGGACGATGAAAGAAAAGAAGTGTGGCCGTCGCCAACTCCACTGCAGACCAAACTCTACAGCAGTCGAGAAGACCTGGAGAAAACGACGTCATTCATCGCCGGTGCTGGACTGACCGTATAGCCCACTGCGAACGAAAAGAAGAAGAAAAAGAAGAAGCTATGCTGTCAAAATCAATGCGAGTTCCGCTTGACCTGCTACCCTGATCGTGCTGGGGGCGTGGCCTGTTCGACTCGGTCTCCGCGCCAAGCGACTGAGACAGCATCACCTAGTTTGACCTTTGATCCCTCGGAAACACGAAACAGAACAGTGGTATTTATACACACTTTCTGCACTGCAATTTCACATCTCACACATCAAAGTCTATGTAACAGAAAGCATCTCTGGAAACGACAAATGCACCATCGCAGCAGAAACACTACCTCTGTGAATCGAGTGAATGAGAGCCCGCACAGACAAAAAACGTGTCACAACCAGTGATGTCCCTCGCGCTGGGACCATACGGCGTTGAGGCGCGTCCCCTGGGTGGTGGATAGGGGGTCCCTCGTGAGAGGGGTGCACCGAATGAAATAAGGTGCTGTGAACCAACATGGTCTAAGGGAAGGTGACCCCGACAGAAAACCCCTGGTCCTCCTAGTAAGGGGGTTGGGCGTGGGGGTAGCTTCCCCACCCTGCAAAAAAGGAAATAGCTACAAAAATGCCGACGAAAAGACTAACAGTAATTCCTTTCCTGGAGGAGGAAGGTTCTTCTGCTAGAAGACTTATGACGTCCTGTGGTGAAAGCCGGAAGTCTTCGGAAGCCACAGGACCGAGCCGCCTCTCTCTATCCAGGGATACAACCATGGGCACATGGAACGTCAAGACCATGTACCAGAGCGGCAAGGCTGCCCAGATAGCAGCGGAAATGCAAAAGTACAACCTTTCCCTGCTAGGCATCAGTGAAGCCAGATGGACGCAGTCTGGCCAGAAAAGGCTGTTAAGTGGGGAGATGATTCTGTATTCAGGTCATGAAGAGGAGAATGCCCCCCATACAGAAGGAGTAGCACTCATGCTGTCACCAGTGGCACAGAGAGCGCTGATGGGCTGGGAACCTCTTGGGCCAAGAATTATAACAGCAGCCTTTAGAACCAAGAAAAAGCTCAAGCTGAACGTCATCCAGTGTTATGCGCCCACCAATGACAGTGACGAGGAAGAGAAACAAGAGTTCTACGACCGACTCCAGAGTGCCGTGGACAAATGTGCGGAGCGAGACATCACCATCGTCATGGGCGATTTTAATGCCAAAATAGGGGAGGACAACACCGGATACGAAGAGGTGATGGGGAGACAGGGACTAGGCTCGGAGATGAGTGAGAACGGGGAGAGGTTTGTAGACTTTTGTGCTCTAAACCAACTTGTCATTGGAGGCAGCATCTTCCCACACAGAAGAATACACAAAGCAACTTGGGTCTCACCTGACCATACAACAGAGAACCAAATAGACCATATCTGCATTAGCAAGAAATTTAGAAGATCCCTTCAAGATGTTCGAGTGAGGAGGGGAGCAGATGTCGCCTCAGACCACCATCTGCTTACCTTAAGAATGAAGCTCAAGCTAAAGAAAATCCGCACAGAGACAACAAGAAGACAGCGCTATAATGTAGGCCTCCTGAGAGAAACTGGAGTTAGAGAAGAGTTCAAACTGGTGCTGTCCAACCGGTTTCAAGCGCTACAGGAGCTAGTAAATGAAGAGGAGGCGGTCACCACAGAGCAGCAGTGGAAGGCAGTTAGAGAGGCGCTGAACTCAACCTGCAAAGACACTGTAGGGCTCAGGAAACACCACCACAAGGACTGGCTGTCGGCACAGACCTTGAAGAAGATAGAAGCGAGGAAGCAGAAGAAAGCAGCGGTCAACAACAGTCGCACGAGAGCAGCCAAAGTAAGGGCACAGGGGGAATACTCGGAAGCCAACCGCGAGGTGAAGAGGAGTATCAGGGCAGACAAGAGGGCCTACACAGACAGCCTGGCAGCAGAGGCAGAAAAGGCAGCAGGCAGCGGCAACATGAAACAGCTCTACGACATTACCAGAAGATTGTCGGGTAAGTATGGCCATACAGAAAGACCAGTAAAAGACAAAGAAGGCAAGCCTATTGCAGACAGAGCAGACCAACTCGACAGATGGGCCGAGTATTTTCAAGAGTTACTGAACAGACCTAGCCCACCCGACCCCCCCCCCGACATCCAGCCGGCAGAGACCGACCTACCCATCAGCTGTGACAGACCCAGCCGGGAAGAAATCAGAAAAGCAGTGGCATTTTTGAAGAATGGCAAAGCAGCAGGGCCAGATGGCATCCCAGCGGAGTCTCTGAAAGCAGACCTAGAGACACCAGTTGAGATGCTGTACCCACTGTTTGGAAAGATCTGGGAAGAGGAGGTGATGCCAGCTGACTGGAAGGAGGGGTACCTAATCAAGCTTCCCAAGAAATGCGACCTCAGCAAGTGTTCCAACTACAGAGGAATCACCTTGCTGTCAGTACCAGGAAAGGTCTTCAACAGGATCATCCTAGAGAGAATGAAGAGCTCCGTTGACCCCCAGCTGAGAGACCAGCAAGCAGGATTCAGGAAGAACCGATCATGTACAGACCAGATCGCCACTCTCCGCATCATCGTGGAACAGTCTCTGGAGTGGAGCTCCCCGCTGTACGTCAACTTTGTGGATTATGAGAAAGCATTTGACAGCGTGGACCGAGAGACTCTGTGGAAACTCCTACGACACTACGGTGTACCCACAAAGCTCGTCCGCCTGATCAAGAGCAGCTATGATGGCATGACATGTCGCGTGATCCACGAAGGGCAGTTCACCAGAGAGCTCCAGGTCAGAACTGGTGTCAGGCAGGGGTGTCTGCTGTCTCCGTTCCTCTTCCTACTGGCCATAGACTGGGTCATGAAGATGACCACAGAGCACAGACGAAGTGGAATACAGTGGACACTGTGGACACAGCTTGACGACCTCGATTTTGCAGACGACTTGGCATTACTGTCCCACACTCATCAACAAATGCAGGACAAGACCACGAGGCTTGCTGACATCTCGTCCCAAGTGGGCCTCACCATTCACAAACAGAAAACAAAGACAATGAGGCTGAACGCAACCAGGGAAGAACCAGTCTTGCTTGCTGGCACTCCATTGGAGGAGGTGGAGTCCTTCACCTATCTCGGGAGCATCATAGACAAAAAAGGCGGCACTGATGCAGATGTCAGAGCACGAATCGGTAAAGCCAGAGCAGCCTTTCTCCAATTGAAAAAAGTGTGGAGTTCCAGAGAGCTGTCACAACACACCAAAGTCCGGATTTTCAACTCCAATGTAAAAGCAGTTCTCCTATATGGAGCAGAGACATGGAGATTGACAAAAACCACAGTCAACAGAGTACAGACCTTCATGAACAGTTGCCTTAGAAGAATTTTGAAAATCCACTGGCCAGAGAAGATCAGCAACGTCAGACTCTGGGAGAGAACAGAGCAGATAACAGCAGAGAATGAAATTGGGCGAAGAAGATGGGGATGGATCGGTCACAGTCTGAGAAAGCCAGCTTCCAGTATCACTAGGCAGGCATTGTCATGGAACCCCCAGGGAAAGAGGAAAAGAGGTAGGCCGAGAAACTCTTGGCGTCGAGACCTCCAAGCAGACATCAAGAGACTGGGAACCACCTGGAGTAGAATCGAAGGAGAAGCACAGGACAGGAGTTGCTGGAGGTCTCTCGTCGACGGCCTATACCCGGGTAGGGGTGACAGGCGTAAGTAAGTAAGTAACCAGTGATGTCAGTGCCGCAATTTTGACACACACCTTAGTTTTCAGATCCTTGCAGCATAAAATCTGATAAACTAGCTCGTAACTTTATGATAAAACAGGTATAAAATCTTGCAAAATCAGTAAGAGATAAATTCTACTGAAGATCATGAATTCTGAAAATCACTAGCACTCACGGAACATTAGGAAGATTGACAAAGACCGTAGCCGGATTACTTACTGATTCACATAGCAAGAAAGTGACAAATTCCAGATGGGCAGTCAAGCCAAGCTTTATATTCCCTTGTCCGATGTCAATTCTACTTAGGGGTATCTTGTCTCTCTTTCTCTTTCTTCTCTTCAATTCTGAGTCTGTCACTGTCGGCCGATGCGAGTTGACTGATACTTTCTTTTTTTCTTTGCTGGTTCATCCACCATCTTGTCTCTGATTGGTTATGATTATGCAGATGACCTAAGGTCATATAGAATAGTTATGACGTCAGCTACTATCGCCTATCATAAGCAATCTTTTCACGGGGTCAAGTCACAAGATTTAGGTGGCCTCTTTTGGCTTTGAAAGAATGAAAGAAAGCATTTGGTGGGACAGTAGGGTGGTCACTGTCCAAGTGGGTGTGAATACTGAATCCCAGTAAAAGCTTTTTGTGAACTGAAGCATTAAAAAAGGTCAGGAGTGCCCCTTTAATGTGTCAGTTTCTGTTCTTTAACTTCTTACTATGCAAATCACATCCGCAATCACCCACTGAGCAATGTGTCTGCCTTGTGGGCATGAAATCAGATTGATTGATTGTACATTGCTTAACGTCCCGACAGCAACAAGACTTTCTCAGGACGTGCCTGCACTGCTTGTGAAAAAAAAATAAACAGAACATTGAATGTGTGTCGCCAGCCGGTCAAATACATTAAATAAACCTAACACATGGGGCCTAAATAAAGCTAAGACCATTTAGCAACACACATCCAATATCAAGAGCTACAGGCAGTGCAGACAGTAGGGAGAGTTTTAAAAAGGCAAATACGGGTGAATGGATTGATTGATTGTACATTGCTTAACGTCCCGACAGCAACAAGGCTTTCTCAGGACGTGCCTGCACTGCTTGCGGAAAAAAAAAAAAAATAAACAGAACATTGAATGTATGTCGCCAGCCGGTCAAATACATTAAATAAACCTAACACATGGGGCCTAAATAAAGCTAAGACCATTTAGCAACACACATCCAATATCAAGAGCTACAGGCAGTGCAGACAGTAGGGAGAGCTTTAAAAAGGCAAATACAGGTGAATGGACAAAGGGTAGACAGAAACATATGCCCCAGAATAGAGAGGAAAACCCACCCTGTGGGGCTGACCAGGGTGACCCTGGGAACTAAAAAATACCTAACCCCACCCAAGTCCCCCAGGGCAGACCCGGGTGGGGTTACGGGTGAATGGACAAAGGGTAGACAGAAACACATGCCCCAGAATAGAGAGAAAAACCCACCCTGTGGGGCTGACCAGGGTGACCCTGGGAACTAAAAAATACCTAACCCCACCCAAGTCCCCCAGGGCAGACCCGGGTGGGGCAGAACATTGAATGTATGTCGCCAGCCGGTCAAATACATTAAATAAACCTAACACATGGGCCTAAATAAAGCTAAGATCATTTAGCAACACACATCCAATATCAAGAGCTACAGGCAGTGCAGACAGTAGGGAGAGTTTTAAAAAGGCAAATACAGGTGAATGGACAAAGGGTAGACAGAAACACATGCCCCAGAATAGAGAGATAAACCCACCCTGTGGGGCTGACCAGGGTGACCCTGGGAACTAAAAAATACCTAACCCCACCCAAGTCCCCCAGGGCAGACCCGGGTGGGGCGGCATGAAATCAGAGAATCACGAGGACTCTCTTCTCCAAATTTTGGGGATCATTCTGCAAATTCAGATGGTCACCTATGTGTTATCCCTACCGACAACGATACCATGCAACTTGCAAGCTTAGAAGCAAAATGTGTGTGCCACACCAGAACAAATGCCTACATTTTATTGTTTTCCATGAAACACAATTTGTTTTATGTATACAACAATAAATGCAGGCAACAAATCACATCTTTTCTTATTCACTTCAGTTGTAAATAAATGTATTTTACAATTACAGATAACACAAGCAAGACTTGATGCCTTTCCACTGGGGTCATACTAGTTCCTTTCAACTTGTAAACTTGTAAACTTTACCTCATGTGCCCCATGCAAAACCTGTTCCAGTGGTCTACATCAAATCCACTGTTTTCCCAATGCCTGATTTCTAGCTAAGACTATCAATGTTCAAGTACGTGTACTAGTTCATGGTCAGAATCGAGTAAACTGAGCCGACACACAATTTTCACTATCTTAGCTATAGAATAATATCACTTTCATTAGACACAATAAACATTTAGTGAAAAGAAAGCATATTCTTATAAACTTTTCATAAACAAGAAAAACTTAACACAAACCAACTGCAAGAGACATAGAGTAGGCCCTCATAAATAAATCAGCGCATTAAATAGGCGCTTTATCCCAATTGAAAATCGGCCAAAGCGCCGCCGCAAACTGAACCCAACAAGCACATTCATGTGAATCACGTGCATTCACACACACACTACATAAACACAAAACATTTACATGGTGCTAAGGGCAAGCTGAAGTGAGCTACTGAAGTTTTGGAAATTCAAATTGTTTATATCTGAAATTTGATTAGGTGGGCTGAAATTGATACCAAAGTTGTAAAAGCCCCCATAATTGAAGGAGCTAATGAGGATCTATGGCTCTTGCTGACACCATCTTGTATTATATATAATTGACCCATTTAGCCTCGAGACCCTGCAGCAGGAGATGGACTGATCATGACAATTGAGCTTGGCGCCTGTAGGCGCCAAGCTCACATGGCACTACCCTTGAATTATCATGGGCAATCCATTGCCTACAACTGAAATGGGACCGTGGGGCTAAAAGGGTTCAAGGTGATTTCAGATGCAACTTTTCTGTCCACTGGCATGACTTTCAGTGCGCTCAATACTTGGCAGTTTTGCTTTAGAAGTGTGCAGTGCAACTTTCATCAGATAAAACCCCTTAGATACCACGCTAAGAATGTCACCTGCATGCATGCAGCCACCAGTATTGTTTAACCCTTTCAATGCATCTGTAGGTACATTGTACGCCTGAAAGCTGTGTAAATTCAACGTGGAAAAGCTCCAGCTGTCATATGAATAATGGATACAAAGTGTTTTCAGCAAAAGGCATAGAGCCTCATGAGCCCCCACAATTGCGGGGGCTCATAATAAATAATAATAACAATAATGAGTACTTGTGTAGCGCCTAACCTCAAATTAGAGCTCTAGGCGCTTAACAAAAACTAATTGTACAAAAAATAACTAATTACAAAAACGCAATTTACAAAAAGTAATAAAACAAAATACAATGCACTCTGTAAACAAGCTATAAAGTCACCATTCAAAAGAGCTACGCTTATGGACTCATACTCGCATTCATGCACGCATTTCAGGATCTATGCCTCTTCTAGTAATGCAGTGTCCATTTTTTCTCAGCAGGGAAGGAGTTAAAGTACTTGCGTAGCTTCTAAAAGGGAATAAACTAAACGGGATCCTACCTTTCTATCCATTGGTTTCTCGCCAAAAGCAGCCTTCAACGCACGAGTAGCCATCTTTTTTCCTCCAATCATGCAGACAGACTTTCGCTCAATCAGCCTTTCGTCTGTATGCCCGTTGTTCTTGCGCACAGTCACCATGAGCGGTGAAACATTTGTGGAGCTGAAAGTGGTGAGCGGTGACTGTGAACGCCGTTTTGGTGTGTTGTACATTGGTGTGCGGAAGCCAGCAGAGGGACGATAAGATCCTGAGAAACCACTTCCCTTTGATCCAAACTTCCTGAACTGTGAGTGAGCTTTGGGGAAACGTGTAGGACCCTGTAAAAAGGACAGCAAATAATGCAGTCTGTGAAGAAAAAGTCTGAATCAAGTGTGTAACAAAAAGGCAAAACCCTTATGGCTTACGTGTATGACCGATCCACACGTCTGACAATAAGGAAAGGGATAGCTTCTGCACTAACAAAATTCATGTGTTCTCAAAATGTAATATGTGTAACCCTGGTGACCCTTGACCTTTGCAATGAGTCGACTATATTAGGATACATAGGAAGGTCTTATCTACAGCTACCTCTGTACCGAATTTGCAAAAATGTTGATAATAACAATTATTGACATTTTATACACATTTGTCGACCTCTTGTGACCCTTGACCTTTTCTGAGGGGTCATCCAAATTAGTATGCATAAATAGGTCTTACCATCAGGTATCTCTGTAGCAAGTTTGGGTTTGAAGATGTGAATAGTAATTGAGAAAAAAAAACATTCCTTGTCAAAATATGGCTATTTGATCTTTCAGTTTCAGAAGGGTCATCCAAATTAGTATGCATAGATCGGACGACAGATGGACAACCACTGGCCTAGAACATATACTCACTTTTGCTTCGCACTTGAGCCAAAAATACTGTTAACACTATCACTGCTGAGAAACAGAGAACACGATCCAACAGCAAGACACAGATCCACATAAGCCCCAGCAGTTGCCGGTGCTCATGAGGACCTACGCCTCTTGCCTACGCCACTTTGTATCTGTGTTCCTTGGATGGTTGGTATTTTGAGCGTTGACTTCACCCTTTTGGCCCCAAGGTCCCATTTCTCAAATTTTGGAGGAGTTGCCCAACGATGCTTGAAACAAACCAGCTAACCACAATGTACCAGTTGAAGGAGATGGCTGGACCATAATTCAAGGGTAGTGCCAGATTAGCTTGGCACCTGCAGGCGCCAAGCTAATCTGGCACTACCCTTGAATTATCATGGTCCGGCCATCTCCTGCTGTAGGGATCTGTGGCTAAAAGGGTTAACAGAGATTTCAGAAACAATCTGTATCCACTGGCAGTAGACGGGGTGAACAGTGTTGATGCTCTGAAAGAAAAACCATCTTTCTGCTAGGTATTCTTGACTTGTCAGACACACGGATGAACCAACCATGATAGTTCAAGGATGGTGGCAGAGTATTCTGGCACCACCCTAGGACTATCACAGTGATCTCCCTCCTGAAAAGCCCTCAAAGCTCAACAGGGATTGCGTTATAGTGCGGCTGTGCGTCTATGACACATTAAAACTCAAAATCACGTACTGAAAATGTAAGTAAGGGGTAGCCAGACGCACTAAAATTCAGTGCATCTGCGTCCGAGACGCATCATCCTTGCGCCACCATGCGTAAGCTAACAGAGGTATTTTTAGTGTTGGTTCATTTAGCTGCTCGCTTGGTCACGGCTACGTTCAGAATCACCTAGACTCTGTGGTCCGTGCGAGTGTAACTGGACAGGCAAACCGTTAGTTTACGCATGGTGTCAGCATGTTATTACAAAGTGCACGCTACATGTTGAACGCGTTACTTGCTGTGACATAACCATTCATACTATTATGAGATACCGCATCGTGCGTTTCGCGTTCGACCTTGAATGAAGTTGTAAATGGCGGAGAAAAGACAAAGGGAGCTGGAATACTTTAGATTCTTCAATCCCACACCGTCTGATCATGATAATCGCTTAGAAGAAAGTTGCACTTAACAACCGCCGTCAAGCGACAGTACCAGAAATGATACCCCTGGGCCGTGTGCGGCACCACCCCTGTGACTCGGTTTTCAGTTAAGAGTTCATGGCTGCATGTATTTCTATGGCAAACGCATGACGGCACACGGATGACATGCGCAATGTGCATGCAAGCAAACTCAAAAAGCAAGTCCAGAAATTTGAACAGAAATAAGTTTGTCAGTTTTTGCGTATCGTGGTCGATTCATCTTCTAGTACACAGGTATTAGGCCAAAGCTCTAAAATTGGAGAAATACGTCTTCGGGTTAAATGGATTGAAACCAGTTTTTAAGTACATTAGTTCACACACACACACACACTGAGAGTTTAGACAAGTCAGACTTTGGTAGTCAATCTGCATTCAGCAGAAAAGGCTATATTCTCTGTAACAATACATTATCAAATGATCATACAGATAAATACATATATGTGTTTTTCTGTGAGAGAGAGGGAGACAGGCATTTGCATGATAGCTCACCAGGTAAAGAATCAGTATCATGGAAAAGACACACACACACTGCCACAACAAATTTAAAGAGGAGAGAGCGAAATGAGTTAATTTATTTTAAAGAACATAAGATGATGCAGTTTTTCTTAAATAAATTTGCGGACCCTCTATTATGCTCAGATGGGGGTCTGTGTACCCTCTAAAATGTATACCTGAGGGTCTACAGACCCTTTAACCTGTTGTGAAAACAGAAGCCCTGGCTCAAAGTGTTATTCAGAATTCTCTGCCTACAACCAAAGGCTGACTAGAAAACTTCACATAGCACACTATGGATGGCGAATTGACGCACTGAGTCGCATGCTGGCCCATTGCTTTTCCGGGGTGCACGACCTTGGGCACATCGTTTCGTTTACATGCACGCGCGCCAGCCATGTGTTTATTTCTTGCACAACTCTATAATCGAAGCTTGAAACAAACCTGCTAACCACAACTGGCTTAGACTGAAACAGGTACCCTGACAATTCAATCGGTGCCGTTCGCTGTGATTGCTGCAGGAATGTTTCAGGGGTCATCACGCTACTCAACATAGATTTTAACCTGCAATTGGTTGATTCTCATTAACTATTCGACCAATGCGAACCATCGTTCTAAAAGCCGACCTAGCTAATCACCATGGCGATGAATGATTGACCCACTGCTCATTGAACTGGCCCATTAAATTTTGACTGAGTGGGTGACCACAACCTATTTTTAGAAAATTAAACCCTGAATGAACCATTACAAGTCACTACTTGGCATGTGCACCTGATCCCAAAATGAACTCTAACCATAGAATTACTTAGTGGCAGAGCACACAATACAGTCAAGTTACTCAGCAGGCAAAGAGTTAAAGAGTATGGAGTTCCCTAGCAATAGGAACTCTTTTTACACAAAGACTTTAATCCCTTGCATGTCGGTAGCGGTTATAGCCGCGATGATTCCCATAGGAATCATCGCGACTAAAACCACTAACGACACACAAAGGGTTCAAACACATCTCACCTTTCTAACTGAAGTTGGCTTTTTGCTCTTCTGCTTGGAGACGAGCTTTTGAATGTGAGCTGTTGCATCATCTGCCACCGCAAAGTATGTCAGCTCTCCAGTTCTGCCCCTTAAAATCAAAAAACAAACAAACAGCAAAGCCTGTCAAGAGTGTCCACAGTAATGAGAGTAGCCGCCTAAATGATGGTCTTCGATGACCAAGTCTTCCATGACAGATGACATTTTTTCCCTTCAAGATTTCTCTTTCGAGAGAACCTGTCTTTAATGACCACTTTTCCCTGCAAAATATGACCACTTTTCCTGCAAAGCAGGTGGATGTTTAACCCTTTGGCTAATCTAGCACTACCCTTGAATTATCATGGTCAATCAATCTCCTGCTGTAGGGTGTTGGGGCTAAACAGGTTAAGGTGAGAAACATAAATATTTCTCACCTAATTAAAGATAATTAGTGCATTACATTCTTATTTTTGATTTTTTAATTAATGAGTTGTACTTGTCCTTCTTAAGCATGTTTCTCCTTCCTGGGATTGCAATCACATTCCTCGATCTGGATTTTAATGTTAGTATTGGGGTCACTCTACAAAGTTGTGCAACGTAAGGGGTGCCTACTTTCAACTGGCTGTAAAAAAAATCAGCTAAGTTACTTTACTCAATGAACAGTACTATTCTGTTTCAGAGTGATGAAAGAGATAGTATTGATAACTGCATGGGAAAATATCAAGTCTTTTAATATTTAATTAGTCTGAATGTGTGTGAGGTTGCACGAAAATGGCGGTCCCAATTGTGACATAGCTGTAACCCTTCTTCTGTCTTGTGTTGCGGATCTTTCATTTATGGTATAAAATATAAAAATATGTAATCATATTGTTATTTATAGTTGTTGTAAGTGATCCTTATGATCTTACAACCAGAAAAATCTTTTAGAATGCACTTTATAAGGATACAATTTAGTTCATGATTGACGTAACATGCGTTTCCACAACCAACCAAAGTACACACTTTGCCATTCAGACATGCCTGGCGTATGAATACTCGTATAATCACGTTTTTCAAGATGGCGGATGTGTTTCGAATATGTTTAAAAGGGTATATAGTTTGGTAAAAGCTTTGTCCGTCCTGTATTTTGAGCTTAAAGTTGGACTTGTGCTTTCGTTTCCTGTTTTGAATGTTACGTCAAACTGAACAAAACAAGCTCAATTAATACTAAGCACAGCACTTTTGGGGGCTTTTTCTTGCCCTAGTTTTCGATGTGTATCGCGGAAGGATATTTGCACACAACGTTGCTTCCCTTGCTTTGAACAGAGAAAGCCACGTGTGTTTTTGTTTTCGCTTCCGTTTTTTCCGGGTGTGTTACGCGAAACAGAGAAAGCCATATCAAACCTTCAAGACACGCTCTCTTTAAGTACAAACTTATTGATGAGTCCAAAATCATGCAGTATACTTAGATTTAGATACTGTTATCTTGTGCATTGACTTTGAAGGACGTTTATTACGATTTTTACGATTTATCGTACAGAAATTTTGCTCCTCGATCAAGCCCAGGTTTTACTCATTCTGATCCGACGCTTGCTAAGCTCAAATGAAACCACCATAGACTTGTTCCGACTTTGATCATTCCACTATGTAGTTATGTTTGGCCCATGGAATACTGTTTTCAATGAATTTATTTTCAAACACTTCGTTTGAAGTGTAATTGTTCTCACTTATGTTAAACGCAACCGGAAACCAAATGACCGTCCGACATATTTGATTCTTGTTACATCAACCACATGAAAATGGTGATTTTTCCAATTAAACAGAGATATTACTGGCCTGTATTGTTTCTTGTGCCAGTAAGTTCATTATTGTTACTTTGCTATTCAGCATCACTACATTTACCGAATCCCAATGCCATTAAAATAAGATGTCTAAGTATGTTTTCCGGTGTTTGATGTAACCTGAAGCTTCACATAGTTACTTTAGCATCTCGTTATACAAAACTATGCACATGATAAAGGATTTTAACTATTTTTAATAGTTGGTCTCTCTTAGCATGCTTTTCTAGACTACAGAATCATGATTCAATCCAAACTTATCTTTCATTTCATATGAGAGTTCACTAATTTCTAAGATGAAGAAAGTTGGTTTCCATGTTACATCAACTACCATTTTTAAAACATATGGTCCTGAGCAACTGCAAAAGTCTCAATTTTCAAAATGTGCTTCAGCATCACTACATTTATGGAATTCTGATGCTGTTAAAATAAGACATCTAAGTATGTTTTCTTTGGTTTGATGTAACCTCAAGATTCAGATCGTTACTTTGGCATCTCGTTATACAAAACTATGCACATAATTAAGGATTTTCACTATTTTTAAGGTTTGGTCTCTCATATCATGCTTTTCTAGACTACAGAGTCATGATTCCCTGCAAACTTATCTTTCATTTCATATAAGAGTTCACTAATTTCTAAGATGAAGAAAGTTGGTTTCCATGTTACATCAACTACCATTTTTAAAACATATGGTCCTGAGCAATTGCAAAAGTCTCTATTTTCAAAATGTTCTTGTCAGTGAATTTGCTGCATGTTACTTAAGTTGTTTCACTACATAGAAATGATCTACATATCTTAAATCTTCTTGTGGGTAAACTAAATGAGCTGCCGAGCGACTTTTCATTTTCACTAAGTGCTTGGCACAAGCTTGCTTCCAAAACTGTCATTATTATGCTTTTTTTTTGTTGGGTGGTTTGTCTTGAAGTGTTTCTAAAACAAAATAAACTGTCTTGTTTGATCCTGCCTTTCATTTTTGTACAGTATTTCCATTTATTTGGTTTCCGTGTTACATCAAACAAATTTCGTACCACGTAACTTTACCATCCACATCCATGCAAACACATTTATATATTATCTTTTTTTTGTCATAACATCATACTTTGGGCATGCATCTCCAAGAAAAATGATAAAAATAAGTATCCCATTGAGTTTGTTTTTTCATGGTTGGTGTCACACTTTTGCTGCACAGCTTTGTAGAGTGACCCATTGATCAGTAATAAAATCAAAATCCAGACCACAAACCCTGAATACTGTTAACATCTGAACACTTCACGTGAACTTCAAATCAAAACTTACGTTCGGACAAAAACCACATCTTTTATAGAACGGATGAACTCTTCCAAGGAACCATGCCCAAAATCCCGGAATGGAATCTGCTCGCCAGTGATTTCACGATAATCATCTGAAAAATAGAAATAACAGCCTCAGCAGGACTCCCAACATTAACAGCGTGTGCTGCTGCGCCAGGTAAGCACTAAACGGGAAAATCGCAACATATCGAAAAAACAGAGGGGTTAGTAATACCCGTTACACAGTTAAACCCTGGTGATGGACGTAACATAATTGTGCCACCCTGCTCTGAGCGCAAAAGTGGGGTGGCTGCGTTCAGCATGTGCACATCACAATACGCGGTGGTGTTTACCATCAGTTACGCACACGCATAAAGACAGCGAATGAGCCCACAACTGTAAACTGGATGCAAAACTTAATGCGGCTGTTACAAAAATTATGGGATGCTCTGCTTGTGTGATGTAGGCAACTTTTTACCTTGTGTGAAGCATAGCTGTTCAACGAACTTGACACTAGATGACTTCTTTGGCAAATCTGAAAGTCTGTGTGTTAAGTCCTTACGACCCGAGGACAAAATTATCAAATTCTTGTAGATATCCTCTGAGACCTAACATCACAGTTCAGGAGACAGATTGATCATGATATTTCAAGGTTGGTGTCAGAATAGCTTGGCGCCTAGCGCCAAGCTATTCTGACTCCAACCTTGAAATATATCATGGTCGATCAACATGCATCCTGTCGTAGAGGCGCCAAGCTATTCTGATGTCAACCTTGAAATATGGTCGATTAACATCCCGTCGTAGTCTTTCAGGGCGCTATGGGTTAAGATGTCTGACATTAAACATCATCTAGGATTTAATTTCAATGGCTTTTTTATCTGTATTTTGTTGCCTTCGCTTACAAAAAGCACTGAAAGGGTTAAATTTAGCTGCTAAAAATTACTTACACATAAACTGACTTGCACTCTTGACACCAATCTTGAAATATCATGGTCGATCCATATCATGTCATAGTCTTTCAGGGCATTATGAGTCAAGATGGTTTTGGCATTACATTTGATTTAGAACCCCATTTCAATGGCCTTTTTATCCGTCTTTCATGCATTCACTTTCATCAGCACTGAAAGGGCTAAAACTGCTAAAAATCACTTACGCATAAATCGGCTTGCAGCAACTCCATCCTTTTCACTGATCAGCACTGACCGTATCATGGCCTTAGTGCTCTTCAGCTGAGGATCCTCCTCAGCCATACTGAGGCGTTTTCAGATCCGTCACAATCAAACTTTGTTAAAATACCAGTTGATTTTCATTTACCTGTGACAGAAAAGGCCAATCAATGGCGTTAACTCATTCAGCCCGGATATACCATAGCAACAAGACAAGGATCGAACATGATAGTTCAAGGGTGGTGCCAGAATGGCTTGGCAACCCTAGGCGCCAAGCCATTCTGGCACCACCCTTGAACTATCATGTTTGACCTGTCTCTAGAACTGTAATACAGTCCAAACTTTAAAACTTGGGGATTTCGGTCCGGGGGTAGAATGTGTTAATGTGACATTTAACAATGTATGAGAACATGCCTAAAGAACGAGCACCAAAAAAAAAATTATAAAATTGGAATCAAATCAATCCACTTACGATGGGATGACAGTTTTCATTTTTGTATGCGTGCCCACACAGGGTCCGTATAATGCATGACACAAAAAAACACATCCCCAGCAGCCAGTAGTACTGTATACACTAATACAGTACCAGAGTCTTTGTGTACAAAGGAGTTAATTCAACTCCAATGAGAATCTGTGCCTCTGGCAGAATTGGGATCATGTTTTCTTGGCAGCAAAGGGGCTATGATAATTCAAGGGTAGTGCCAGATGAGCTTGGCGCCTTTAGGCGCCAACCTCATCTGGCACTACCCTTGAATTATCATGGTACCAGTTCTGCAGTCCCTTCTATTTATTGAAGGGACTTGTTAGGATGGGTCGCAATGGGGCGAATTTAATTTAATAGCATGTCCATGATGTCAAAGGCGAGCAGGCCTAAACCTCTGACAACTGAAGTAACAAGATACAAATTACGTCATGTCTAGTTACGCTAACCTCGCTGCTGAGCTTACATTTATGCACGAAGCGCCGTATGTGCATATGTATGTGCGTGTCACTGTATGTATGTAAATAAGAGAATCTCCGATATTTCTGTATGCACAAGCTTGGAACTTGGTGAAATACAAGGGATGGCTAAGTAAGAGAGTCTCCAAGCATATTGTAATTATTTAGAGTCCATAATTTTTGTCATATATTTCCTTCAAATTTTGGATATAGCTAGTTTGGAGAAAGACATTGGATGAGTTCATTAGCCAGTTTTGTAGTTGTACCATTTCAACTTCTTCAATAAAAATCAATTCTTTTCGGAGAAAAATTAAAACAATAACAAGATGTGATGAACCATAACCCACAAAGTCCAGGTTGAGAGCTGTTCTCACTGTCAATGGTCTCTACCTTTTGTCTTTGACCTGATTCTGATGTTGAATTATCTCCTATTGAAAAAGTCTCGCAGATCTGCCAATGCGTCAGTGAGTTCTATAACTTATAAGAGGCGCAGGACATGGGAGTCATTGATTTGTCAAATGTCATGACGTAAGTTTTAGTTTTTACGTAATTTTATATTTTACGTGATATCAGTTTCACTTTTGCTTCATAGGCTTGAGTAAATGATGACAAAACTAGAATTTCATGGTACAATTTCAGTCTTGCCATAATTTGTGTGAAAGCAGGCTGACTTTACCTAGCTACATGATATACTAAGTACACGGGTCAACTGCAGGTTCTTCTGAAAGCGCGTCGATGTGTGTGTGTGTGCATGCACACGCGCTCCAAACATCTCCAAGAGGCATAGATCCTCATGCGCCTGAGGATCTATTCCTCCTGGAGATGCGCTTATGTTTGTGTGTGAGAGGGAGCCACGTGCGCAAGAGAGAATGACGTCATATATAGAGTATTAAGTCAGTATCTGCGTTGTGACGGAGTTGCCTCTTTTACGTCACCGCCACTGTCTGACTTTCTCTAGAAGTCAAGGTTTTTTAGTGTTTTAATTCTTTTCTGAAAAGAATTAATTTTTACTAAAGAAGTTGAAAGGATACAAAGCTGGCTAATGAACTCATCCAATGTCTTTCTCCAAACTAGATATAATGCAAAGGTTCAAGTAAATATGACAAAAATTACGGTTTAGAATCTGGGTCAACTGACTTCCTATAAATGGTTGTTTATGTCTCAATGAGACATTCAATTACAATATGCTCGGAGGCTCTCTTAGCCACCCACTTAAGAAAGTATTTTGCCAAGTTTCAAGCTTGTGTGTACAGAAATATCGGAGATTCTATTGTTTACACACATACATACATATGCACATACGGCGCTTCACGCCAATGAAATGTACGTTCTGCACCGAGGTTAGTGTAACTAGACATGACGTAACTTTTATCTTGTTACTTCAATTGTTGAGGTTTAGCCTGCCCTACTTTGACATCATGGACATGCTATTAAATTCACCCCACCATGACCTGTCCTAAAAAGTCCCTTCTATAAACAGAAGGGATTAAAAACCATTGACATCTGGAGAAAGTCAGACAATGGAGGTGTCCTAAAACTAAAGAAGCAACTCCATCACCACGCAGACATTGACACAATACTCTAAATAGACATAACTCTCTTTCACACACATATGCGTTCATCTCCAAGAGGCATAGATCCTCATGCGCCCACTGGGTGCATGAGGATCTATGCCTCTTGGAGATGTTTGGAGCATGTGTGCGCACACACACATTGAGTGATTGACGCACTTTCAGAAGAGCATGCAAGTGACCTGATCTCCCACAAATTACAGCAAGACTAAAATTGTACCGTGAAATTCTAGTTTTGTCATCATTTTCTCAAGACTTGAAGCGAAAGTGAAACTCGTATCACATTACATATAAAATTATGTAAAGCCTCTATGTCATGACAACTGACATTGCACCCCTTACAGAGTTCATTGTGACGCATTGGCAGATCTGCGAGGCTCTTTCAAAAGGAGATATTTCAACATCAGAATCAGGTCAAATACAAAAGACAGCGAAAACAGCACTATTATTAGACGGGACTACCAGTCATACTTTTATCTATATGATTAAGAGTATATGTACTGTTCACGAAGCATAGGGGATTCACCCACATAAAAGATGGCATCCAATGATTTTTTTTTTTTAAAAGCCTGTGCGTACACAGACACCTAACAAAAATGCATAAGGTCTCCCAAAATGGCAACAAACAACAAAAAAAAATGCAATAAACGCGACCCCGTTGCTAACCCAAAAGGGTAAACAAAGCTGAAAGTGAAATGAGATTAGGATTAGACCGATGTTTTCCTTCCACTGTTACAAGTTAATAAAGAGCACAAACTTCATCTTACCACCGGGTGATGATTGCAAATACATCTGCGTACTCCCAGGGACAAGGAGAATTAAATTATGCATCTGCACAGCAACAATCTAAGCAGGGTTTCCTATTTTCGGTTTCGAGCGGATTCGTGGGAGGTACAAAATAAATGGAAGTCTCATAACGCGTAACATGTACATAATGACTGGTTTTACAGTCATTAGTACTGCGAAAGACTACACACAATGCTTAGCTCATAAGGCGCACAACCGTCTTTCCATCAGAAAAGCCATTAGTTAGAACCTAGTCATCGTTGGGTTTTTTTTCCGCAACACGCAATCCATGTGCGCACACGAAGTGAAAACTGCGCAGCACTGCCATTAAATAAAACAACACAAGTGCCACACGAAAAGCTGCTTACCTGCTGTATGCACATGTAATGAGTTTCTCTTTAGCTACAACACTAGGCAAACTATGCAGCCCCAAAGTCTATGAAATAAGAAAAATATCGCTTTGAGCCTAGGCCAAGGAATCTCTCTTCCCGCATTCGGATGTGAGCTTTTCTTACTTCCAGCGAATGAAGAGTACTCCATCAGGGGAAGTCACTCGCATTGGAAGAGGAAGGTCGTGCTAGTGTGTGTGAGCGTGTGCATGCCACTCCATATCCCTCTGTACCCAATGTTGCCCGAGAGTGTAACTGAGCTGGTATACTAGCATATGTATGAGAGTGTTGTCATTGTGTATGACTGTGTATGGGGAATGAATGCTAATAATCTTTAGATGATTTGCGTGTGAGTGGTGCCCAGTATTATGTTCAGTCCTTAGTATATATATGCTCTTTTGGTTTTGCTCTCTGAATTAGTATTGATATTTGATTTATTGTTTACTCATAGCCTGGCTGGTTGCGCATACAGTATAATAGTTCATTAATTATTTTGATGTTTTCTTTTGGCGTCGATTTATATTTTAAGATTTTCTTTTGCGTTGATTTGTCGATTTTATGTATTTGATTTTGATACTTCACATCACGTGATGATATGCTAGGCCGGGTTATGTAAAGTTATTTGACTTACTGACATTTAAGATGATGTTGCTTGATATTGATAGTTATACTGCTGATATAATGCCATGGTTGATTCTAGACATTCTTTGATGTTATATGGGAGTTATGATGATTTCTAATAGTGTTCCGCCCATAATTGTTTCATTTCAACGGTAGGCGCTGTTTCTTCAGTTTCTTCAGTTTCCTACATATGACCTCAATAAAGACATGTCACAGCGGCGACCCCTGTCTTCGACATTGTTGCCTCCCTCATTTCTGGACCTGATAATCCTCTAACCCGGTTACATTAGAAAGACTTTCTTAAAATGTGCCGACAATAAGAAATCCAGACCAAAAAGGTGACTGCCAAGCGTGTAATATGCAAAGAAGTACCCAACGGAGAAAGAAACACGCTTAGAAAAGACGGGTACAACACAATTTATTAATATTTCGGGTAAATACCCTTTGTCAAAATAGACAAACAAACAAACAGAGAGATTAGCCGCTACTTATCTTCATTGGCAGAACCGGAATGTCTTTTCTAAGCGTGTTTTTTTCTCCGTTGGGTACTTCTCGACAATAAGAAGAACTGAAGAAAAAAAACTTCGATCATATTTTTGCCGGAACTCGTCATGTGCCGATTGTACCGTCAACTAGTAGCGGACATTAGGTTCAGCTATCGTAACCTGCCACCGATTAAAACAGAGACAGTCAGACTCACAGTGACTTTTCTAGATACCGTGATCTTTGGATGTAACAAATCTTTTGTTGACCCAAACAGTTTTTTTGGTTACGTCGAAACCTTCTCAGTTATATGCGAAGTAGAAATTACATAGATCTTGTGTGGTCGGGACCTCATGAGATGGTGCTATACATAGAGCTTGTGAGTGGTCGGGACCTCATGAGATGGTGCTATACATGTCGGCTTTTGTTTTATCCCACCTTGTTGTAGGCGAAGTTGACTATTATCTTTCATCAGTTTATCCGTAAGCACTGAATCAGTACTAAATGCATCACGTGTTGATCAAGTCAGATTACTTGAGAACGATCGGTGTGTGTGTGTGTATGTCAGTGTGAGCACGGTGTGTGTGTGTGTGTGTGAGAGAGAGAGAGAGAGAGAGAGAGAGAGAGAGAGAGAGAGAGAGAGAGAGAGAGAGAGAGAAACAACACATAAGCAATATGACGAGGAGCGATCGAGTGGCGAATTAAGTGCCGTAGTCGTGTGTGACGGCCTAACTTTGCCACGGCCGGTCAGGCCTAGCCTTACTCGTAAAATGCGGGTATTTTTGTGGTTTTTAGATAAACTGAAATTGTATTTTCTAAGGATGGAGACAGTAGGCACGCAGGTCTTTCTCATATCTGTCGTTAAATACATTTTAAACGTAAAGGCGAAGAGGTAGCTACAACAAAGTCCGAGTATTTCACAAAGAGAGAGAGAGAGAGAGAGAGAGAGAGAGAGAGAGAGAGAGAGAGAGAGAGAGAGAGAGAGAGAGCGTTTCATTGGAATTGCATGGAATTACAATACTAGAGTTGTATATACTTCCTACAGCTCTCAAAAGGGATCTCAGTTTCCGTATGGTCAGCGTGGTTTTATACTAGAGTTGTATACAGCTCTCAAAAGGGATCTCAGTTTCCGTATGGTCAGAGCGTGGTTTTACTTCAGCGTCGCCGGTGTGCACAGTGTAGGCAGTTTCTGACCGAGATCATCCCTTGCACATCATAGTCCCAACATCAAATAATCTTTTTCCGTTCAAAAGACACTAAAATTCCGTAACCTAACCACTTAATGTCATTTGTACGACACGCAAGAATGTGGACACTGTCAAGTGTATTTAGTGTAGTGTAGACGCAGCTCTGCAAATTATGACAGTTTGCAGCCGGTTTTTTTTTTTTTTTTTTTTTTTTTTTTTTTTTTTTTTTAATATACCTCTGAAAACAGCGGCAGGTGTGCATATGCGTAGGGCTGTCTACATACCGTGTTTCTCTACTGTCATAATTAGCAGTCCGTCATCGCGGTTACCATCAGTACCACTTGGACATGAAAAATCTGCACTTTTTAACACATTTTCCAGGCCCTTTCCCCGGCTATCCAGCATCCTCAGGCAGCTCAGTAGGTCTGGGTATAACCTCTTCGATTCCATCACTTTTAGCGTGATAGCTCAATCTTCAAGTTTTAGCCCCTCTCCGCCACGCGACGACCGAGTGCCCCGTTTTGAAAAATCTGCACTTCAGTTTTACGCCATTTTCCAGACCCGCCTTTCCCCGACCATCCAGCAGCATCAAACAGCTCAAATTGGACATTTTCAATTGGCCTGGGTATAACCTGTTCGATTCCACCACTTTTAGCGTGATAGCTTAATCTGTAGGTTTTAGCCCCTCTCCAAGCGATGACCGCGCGGTCATAAAACATCTGCACTTTTCACACCATTTTCCTGGCCCTTTCCCCGACCATCCAGCAGCCTCAGGCAGCTCAAATTGGACTTTTTCAGTTATAACCTCTTCGATTCCATCACTTTTAGCGTGACAGCTCAATCTTCAGGTTTTAGCCCTTCTCCACGCGATGACCGCACGGTCATGAAAAATCTGCACTTTTTAAGTCTACATTTTCCAGGCGCTTTCCCCGACCATCCAGCAGCCTCGGGCAGATCAAATTTGCCTTTTTCAGTTGGCCTGAGTATAACCTCTTCGATTCCATCACTTTTAACGTGATAGCTCGATCTTCAGGTTTTAGCCCCTCTCAACTAAATGACCGCGCGGTCATAAACAAAAATCTGCACTTTTTAGCCATATTTCCAGGCGATTTCTCCGACCATCCAGCAGATTCAAAACGCTCAAATTGGACTTTTCAGTTGGCCTGGGTATATCCTCTTCGATTCCATCACTTTTAGCATGACAGCTCAATCTTGAGGTTTTAGCTCCTCTCCACGCGATGACCGCGGGGTCATGAAAAATCTGCATTTTTCAAACCATATTTCTGATTCAGGCCCTTTTCCCGACCATCCATCAGGATCAAAACAGCTTAAATTAGACTTTTTTCAGTAGGCCTGGGTATAACCTATTCGATTCCATCACTTTTAGCGAGATAGCTCAATCTTAATGTTTTAGCTCCTCTCCACGCAATGACCGCGGGGTCATGAAAAATGTTCATTTTTCAAACAATATTTCAGGGACTTTCCCCGACCATCCAGCAGCCTCAAACAGCTTAAATTGGACTTTTTCAGTTGGCCTGGGTATTTACTATTACCTCTTCGATTCCATCACTTTTAGCGTGACAGCTCTATCTTCAGGTTTTAGCCCCTATCCACGCGATGACAGCTCGGTCATTAAAAATCCGTGCACTTTTCACCCCATTTTCCAGGCCCTCTAGTTCCCGACCATCTATGTATTAGCGTTCTGTATGTTGATATTCCAACATGAGAAGGTCTTAGTTGCCTGCTCGGCGTTAAACCTAACTAACTAACTAACTGTACTGATATTAACGATGAACGCTGGTTCACATGCCACGATAGAAGAAGAAACAAGATGGGATGAACCATAACCCACGAAGTCTCTTGTATATATGAGCCATAACTCACAACTGAAGTGCTGTTACGCTGTCAATGGTCTCTTCTGTTGTCTATGACCTGATTCTGATTTTGAAAGATGTTTGAAAAAGCCTCGCAAATTTGCCAATGCAGCAGTGAGCTCTATAAGGGTCACAGTGCATACACGCGTCATTGTTTTGAAAGAGAGAGAGAGAGATGATAATGAAACGTTTTTATTCAGGATAAAAAGTTTTAGGCATAGCAATGCCTATCTTCCAAACTGTCCTGCTACTCTACACATATAAAAATACATCAGACGATACATCAAAAGATAAAACATATGTAAGTAAAAAGACCCATACCCCCCCCCCCCCCCCCACACACCACCACTCTGAGGGAAAAAAAATAGAAATAAAAAATTTTAAAAATATATAATTATATACACAGGTATGAACCTGACATGTTAATGCAGACAGTCGAGCTATTACATAATCTGCAGCAACAGTAGAAGAGTAGTAGGTAATAGGAAACTTGTCACTAACTATACGAATAGTAGCATAAGGGGGCCGAACATACTATTACTTCTGAAGTAAATATTTATGGAGGCGATCTTTGAAGACGCTAATCTTACAAATTGATTTCAGGTGTGGAGGTAACATATTCTACGCTTTAGCGCCTGAAAAAGACAGACTGGTTTTATAGATGTCTAATCTAATTTTTGGAAGGTGGATCGAACTATTTCTCGTGTTTTTCCTATTATTGTCGGAAAATAGAGTTTTTAGATAGGGTGGGGCTTTTCCGTGCATGATCTTGTGCAGTAGAACACAGCGATTAAATTCAAACTGTTTCTTCAATGTTAGTAACTTGAGAGATTTTAATTTTTCATCAGTCGAAGTAGGACCGGGAAGTATTAATTTAATGCCGCGACGATACAAGGAATTAACCTTTTTTCATGTGAACTTCGCTGCATCCATCCCAGACGGTCGGAACTGTAGTCACAATGCGTTTTGATATGCGCATGGAAAAAGAGTTTACGGATATCAGTATTAACTATATGGCGTAGTTTAGATAACATGAACAGATTTTTGGAGATTGTTTTGGAGAGAGAGAGAGAATGACAATGAATCTTTATTTTCCAAGGATAAAAAGATTTAGGTCTGAAGACCTTTCTTCCATCATGTCCTTGCTAAACTACTTACACAAACACTCACAGGGCCGAGAGAGTGAGAGAGACAGAGAGAGAGAATCATCACATCTAGAGTATTGCGTCGATGTCTGTGTGATGACAACATTTCTGCTTTTACGTAACGTCACTGTCTGATTTTCTGCAGAAGTCGATGGTTTTTTTTACCTTTTGAAATGTTCCTTCATAAAATTAATATTTTACTGAAAAAGTTCAAAAGATACAAAGCTGGCTAACAAACTCTTCCAATGCCTTTTTCCAATCCGGCTATATCCAAAACTGCAAGAGAATATAATGAAAATAACGGACTCTAATGTGGGTCAACCGATTTCCTATAAACGCTCATTTAACTCTTCAATGAGACATCCAATTTCAAAATGCACGGAGGGGCTCCTAGACACCCCCCTGAATGAAACACCTCTTATTTAAAGGTTGTACGTACGCAAACTTCGGAGATTTTCTTGTTTACACACACACACACACACACACACACACACACACACACACACACACACACACACTTGCGCGCGCGCGGGGCCACAAGTACGTTCTACAGCGAGGTTTGCGTAACTAGACATGACGTAATATTTACTGATTTTGTTGCTTTACTGTCATAGTTTTAGTCTAGCCCGCCTATCATTTGACGTCGTGTGTGTTCTTTTGAAATCGCTCCACCGCGTCTCATCCTAAAAAGTCTCTTCTATAAATAGAAGATACTTAAAAAGAAATTGAGAAATAGGCATTGTGCAGATATCATAGTACAGCTGCTGTGAAACCATCTGCACGATCTCCTTGCGGTATATCGTATATTGCGTCAATAATGTTGCTTCTACTTCCTTTCTTTAACTCGTTCGAGACGTGCCGCCTCTGGATACGCGGCTTATGCCGTGTATCCGGAGGCGGGACGTCTAGAATGAGTTAAACCCCTCCCCACCCCGCAGCTCATGCGTCATCTCTGTTAAAGCGACCTTTTCCAGGCAATACCGTTCCGCAAAAGTTTTTAAAATCTCCTCAATACATGTTCTCAATTTTCTTTCGATAGGGCTAAAACCTGGAGAATGAGGTATCGTGCTAAAAGTGGTGGAATCGCAAAGGTTATACCCAAAACAGACCAAGTAGAAAAAAACAGTTTGAGCTGTCTTGGCCTTGTAAACCTCCCACAAACAAGCTGGAAAGTTTGTGTTTATTTGTGCTATTTTTGTGTACACAGACACATGCACACACACACACACACACACACACACGCACGCACGCACGCACACACACACACGCGTATGCACGCACGCACAGTCATGAGCCGGCTAAGGCGCACCATTTGAATTTTTTTTAAATGACACATTTTTAGAGTCAACGTCATTTATTGTCCCCAAAAGTGATAATTATCGCACACACAAGAATGTATCACATGCGCACGCATATGGTAGCAATAAATGATTGTGTACAACTATTTACAACTCTTTTGTCTTAAATCCGGTGTTAACAGCATTACTGTTACGAGGACGCACCCGCAGTAATCGGGGCGATCCAGCGAAACAGTCCCTACATTTTGTTACTGCGGCGTGGACGTCCTTGCTGTCGGTGGGCGCAACTGCGGTCTTGGACCCGATTCCGATTCAGGAATAACTTCTATTGGCTTGAAGGTTTATAAAGCAGGCGTACCACTATATAACCCCCCTTCCCCCCCCCCCCCCCCCGGCCACCGCACCCTCCACCCCAGAACTTGCACTTATCAGCATCCATACCATTGGCTGTAGGGCTGATACGAGGGGCTTTATAGATTAATTTGAGACCTAGCGTTTTCTTGCAGGAGCACCGAATTGCCATGAAAGGTACGTTTTGTCACTGTAACTCATTCTGGCCGCGACACACCACAGCAAGATATGGCTCGACCATGATCAAGGGTGGTGGCAGAATAGCTTGGCGCCTATAGGCGCCAAGCTATTCTGCCACCACCCTTGAACTATCATGGTCGATCTGTCTCCTGAGTTGTAATGCAATCCTCGGAGGATAACTCCAAAATGTGGGGATTTCGTACCTCGTGCACAATGAGTTAAGAGCAACATATCACTTAGGTCATGGCAAAATATCGCACAACTTTCCTTCGAGCGACGCTTTCTCATCCAGTACATCATTTCTCATCCTTTCTCGCTTCGCAAACACTTCCATAGTTAACTCATTCAGCCCCGACACACCACAGCAAGACGCGGATCGAGCATGATAGTTCAAGGGTGGTGCCGGAATAACTTGGTGCTATTCTGGCATCACCCTTGAACTATCATCAGCTCGATCCGTCTCTAGAATTGTACTGAATACAGTCCCTTCAGAGGGCCACTTCAGAATCTGGGGATTTCGGTCCTGGGGTAGAATGTGTTAACGTCGTGATTTGTCAAGTCAGGATAAACTTTATTAGGCATATATGCATTATAAGAATTAGGAATTTGTGGCGGTTCACGAACGAACATTCATTTGTTTAGATCAATACATAAAAACAACATCACAGTCATCACAAAAGCTTCACAGGCAAGTCAGTCAAACTCACACATACCTAACCACTATATGTACAGCCATCAATTGCAACTCACTACATAATATATACCGCAAGTCGGTAAAAACGGCGATTGTTGCACCCACCTTTTCAGCAACAGCAGTCAGCTGCATGAAAAGATTGTGCCGGGTTTGGTATTTTTATAGTCTGCTTGATTGTGATGTATGTATGTTTTATGTGTTGATCTTAACATGGACGCTCGTCAGTTATGCCGCAAAAAATTCCTAATGTTTATGCATATGGCAATCAAGTTTATCTTATCTTATGAGTGCGCTTAGTCGTGCACCAGCCACTAAGCAAGGTGCTCCGCTATAGCGGAGCACCTTGCTTAGTGGCTGGCGAACGACTAAGCTCGCTCATGCAAGCTGGCCCCAGATCTTCGGGCCGTAGACCTTTCGTTCCATGGGTTGCGGCCTCACAACCATCCTTCAATAATATTAATGTTAATAAAGTCTAATGTGATGTCATCGACAAATGTCATGATCAACCAGCGCTATCGCGTCGGAAGTTAACTCATTTGAGACGTGCCGCACCGGATACGCGGCATAAAGCCGCGTATCCGAATACAGCACGTCCCGAAAGCGTTAACAGTAAGCCTTTACATTTATAACAGTACAGCAATCCCGCCCCCCCCCCCTCCCCCCACCCAACCAAAGACATTATAATTTCTAAGACTGAGCTTTCAAGTGGATTTGCAAAACACGTTCGCAGAACCTGACTTGGAATTCGCGCGGAAGGGGGGGGGGGGGGGGGGGGACGTAAATCTAACCGGTGTGAATCTTCCAGCGGAAATCTACCCCAGCATGAATCTACCGAAAGTAGACTGATTGTGCTGTCGCGATTCCATCCATGTTTATAAGTAAACGATCAACAAGTGTAAAATCTGCCTAGGATAAATCTACCTAGTGTGGATCCACACAGACGTGACTGAACCCACTCAACTGTATGGGTGGAATAGCGGCAGCGTAAATCGACATTGGATGGATTCACGCTGGCGCAGATTTTCGCTGTTGCTAGCTTTTAACCTCCTCGCTGTCAGTCGACGCAAAATTGTGCCTTTGAAAGCAGGAGCAATTAAAATTCAACAACGAATAATCCCATCTGCCGAAGAAACATCAGAGGATATGAATAGGGTCAGCAAGAGGCAAAGAACCTCATGAGCCCCCGCAACTGCGGGGGCGCATGAGGTTCTTTGCCTCTTGCAGTTGGGTGGTCCTCGCGCTGGGACCATATGGCGTTGAGGCGCGTCCCCTGGGTGGTGGATAGGGGGTCCCTCGCGAGAGGGGTGCACCGAATGAAATAAGAATCCGTGAACCAACATGGTCTAAGGGAAGGAGACCCCGACAGAAAACCCCTGGTCCTCCTAGTAAGGGGGTTGGGCGTGGGGGTAGCTTCCCTACCCTGCAAATAAAGAAATAGCTACAGAAATGCCGACGAATAAACAAACAGCAATTCCTTTCCTGGAGGAGGAAATTTCTTCTACCAGAAGATTTATGACGTCGTGTGGTGAAAGCCGGAAGTCTTCGGAAGCCACAACACCGAGCCGCCTCTCTTTGTCCAGGGACACAATCATGGGCACGTAAAATATCAAGACGATATACCAGAGCGGCAAGGCCGCCCAGATAGCAGCGGAAATTCAAAAGTACAACCTTGCCCTGCTAGGTATCAGTGAAGCCAGATGGACGCAGTTTGGGCAAAAAAAGGCTGTTAAGTGGGGAGATGATTCTGTATTCAGGTCATGAAGAGGAGAATGCCCCCCATACAGAAAGTGTAGCATTCATGCTGTCACCAGTGGCACAGAGAGCGCTGATGGGCTGGGAACCTCTTGGGCCAAGAATTATCACAGCAGCCTTCAGAACCAGGAAAAATATTAAGCTCAACGTCATCCAGTGTTATGCGCCCACTAATGACAGTGATGAGGAAGAGAAACAAGAGTTCTACGACCCACTCCAGAGTGCTGTGGACAAATGTGCGGAGCGAGACATCACCATCGTCATGGGCGATTTTAATGCCAAAATAGGGGAGGACAACGCCGGATAGGAAGAGGTGATGGGGAGACAGGGACTAGGGGAGATGAGCGAGAACGGGGAGAGTTTTGTAGACTTTTGTGCTCTAAACAGACTTGTCATTGGAGGCAGCATCTTCCCACACAGAAGATTACACAAAGCAACTTGGGTCTCACCTGACAATACTACAGAGAACCAAATAGACCATATCTGCATTAGCAATAAATTTAGAAGATCACTCCAAGATGTTCGAGTGAGGAGGGGAGCTGATGTCGCCTCAGACCACCATCTGCTTACTTTAAGAATAAAGCTCAAGTTTAAAAAAAGCCGCACAGAGACAAGAAGAAGACAGCACTATAATGTAGGCCTCCTGAGAGAGACTGGAGTGAGAAGAGTTCAGACTGGTGCTGTCCAACCGGTTTCAAGCGCTACAGGAGCTAGTAAATGAAGAGGAGGCGGTCAACACAGAGCAGCAGTGGAAGGCAGTTAGAGAGGCACTGAACTCAACCTGCAAAGACACTGTAGGGTTCAGGAAACAACATCACAAAGACTGGCTATCAGCACAGACCTTGAAGAAGATAGAAGTGAGGAAGCAGAAGAAAGCAGTTGTCAACAACAGTCGCACGAGAGCATCCAAAGCAAGGGCACAGCAGGAATACTCGGAAGCCATCCGCGAGGTGAAGAGGAGTATCAAGGCAGACAAGAGGGCCTACACAGACAGCCTGGCAGTAGAGGCAGAAAAGGCAGCAGGCAGCGGCAACATGAAACAGCTCTACGGCATTACCAGAAGATTGTTGGGCAAGTTTGGCCATACAGAAAGACCAGTAAAAGACAAAGACTATTGTTTCCATCTTTCCCGTTCCGAGATCCTGGTCACGGCACCAAATAAGAAGTGGCTGTGTTACACTACAGCCACACGCAAGGTTGTTGAAGGAAGACGCAGCCATCCAAGAGTGTTTAAAGAAGAGTCTTTATTGCTTGAACATCATGGTTGACAATAGGTTGGCAAAACCAACCGACTACGAAAATGTCGAAAATTGGAGCCCGGTCTCTTGCTCCTCAGCTCTGTCTCTTTTGCTTCTCAATTCTGTCTGTCCCCTTGCTTCTGAGTTCCCCACAATATATCCCCATTCTGGGGTCAATGCCCTATCATCGGGGGCAACTCTTCTGGTTCCCCAATCTTACCCATAAAAACGAAACCTCTTTGAGCCCGTCCCCCCATCCATCAAAAAGGGTGTGAACTGTCACCCATAAAAACGAACCTCTTTGAAGTCCGACATAATACGTCGTGGGAACGCTGTATCTCCCGATCTTGATCTTACTTACTCAGTACTTCTCGCCCTAGGAAGTGTGTGTGGCCGATGCATTACTCGCGTCAGTGCTCGGCCGTGCCTTTCTGCAGTTAACACTCTCAGTGTATGTTAACACTTACAGTGTAACATTGCGTCCATGCACGACCGGATCTGTCGGCCGTTAATACCTATAGTTTAACACTACCCATCATCTGTGACAGACCCAGCATGGAAGAGATCAGAAGAGCAGTGGCACTTTTGAAGAACGGCAAAGCTGCAGGGCCAGATGGCATCCCAGCGGAGGCTCTGAAAGCAGACCTAGAGACAACAGTAGAGCTGCTATACCCACTGTCTGGAAAGATCTGGGAAGAGGAGGTGATGCCGGCTGACTGGAAGGAGGGGTACCTAATCAAGCTTCCCAAGAAAGGCGACCTCAGCAAGTGTTCCAACTACGGAGGAATCACCTTGCTGTCAGTACCAGGAAAGGTCTTCAACAGGATCATCCTGGAGAGAATGAAGAGTTCCGTCGACCCCCAGCTGAGAGAGCAGCAAGCAGGATTCAGAAACAACAGATCATGTACAGACCAGATCGCCACTCTCCGCATCATCGTGGAACAGTCTCTGGAGTGGAGCTCCCTTCTGTACGTCAACTTTGTGGATTACGAGAAAGCATTTGTCAGCGTGGACCGAGAGACTCAGTGGAAACTCCTACGACACTACGGTGTACCCACAAAGCTCGTCTGCCTGATCAAGAGCAGCTACGATGGCATGACATGTCGCGTGATCCACGAAGGGCATTTCACCAGGGAGCTACAGGTCAGAACCGGCGTCAGGCAGGGGTGCTTGCTGTCTCCGTTCCTCTTCCTACTGGCCACAGATTGGGTCATGAAGAGGACTACTGAGCAGAGAAGAAGCGGAATACAGTGGACACTGTGGACACAGCTTGACCACCTCGATTTTGCAGACGACCTGGCATTACTGTCCCACACTCATCAACAAATGCAGACAAGACCACGAGGCTTGCTGACATCTCGCCCCAAGTGGGCCTCACCATCCACAAACAGAAAACAAAGACAATGAGGCTGAACGCAACCAGGGAAGAACCAGTCTTGCTTGCTGGCACCCCGTTGGAGGAGGTGGAGTCCTTCACCTATCTCGGGAGCATCATCGACAAAAAAAAAAAGGCGGCACTGATGCAGATGTCAGAGCACAAATCGGTAAAGCCAGAGCAGCCTTTCTCCAGTTGAAAAAAGTCCGGATTTTCAACTCAAACGTAAAAGCAGTTCTCCTATATGGAGCAGAGACTTGGAGGTTGACAAAAAACACAGTCAACAGAGTACAGATCTTCATAAACAGTTGCCTTAGAAGAATCTTGAAAATTTACTGGCCAGAGAAGATCAGCAACGTCAGACTCTGGGAGAGAACAGAGCAGATAACAGCAGAGAATGAAATTGGGCGAAGAAGATGGGGATGGATTGGTCACAGTCTGAGAAAGCCAGTTTCCAGTATCACTAGGCAGGCATTGTCATGGAACCCCCAGGGAAAGAGGAAAAGAGGCAGGCCGAGAAACACCTGGCGTGGAGACCTCCAAGCAGACATCAAGAGACTGGGAACCACCTGGAGTAAAATAGAAGGAGAAGCACAGGACAGGAGTCGCTGGAGGTCTCTCGTCGACTGCCTATACCCTGGGAGGGGTGACAGGCGTAAGTAAGTAAGTAAGTTGGGTGGTGTTCGCCGACATTTTTCCGGTACTGAAGTAGACTTGCTGGTGAGGTACAGAATAATTGGAACTTTGTTCTCGGAGCTTCGAAGTCTCTAGACACTGTCTTTGTGAATTTCTAAGGACTTTTGTGCGCTGCTGCCATACGAACTGTCGAACTCATCAATCGGGTAAGAAGTAGACGACAGTTGTAGTCCCTTGTCATCACTCACCGACGACCTCATGTGGTTGCGAACGCAAACTACAAGTAGGTTGATGGCAGCAACCACGATCAGAACCGCCAACCACTGCGGGAAAACAAAAACACAAATTTGAAATTGAGGATATATGTGAAACTAAATGAAAAATGAATGTTGAAGTTTTGTGCGGGTCTGTGATTTTGGACCTTGCGGCCTGTAGCCGTAATGTCTATAATTCATTTTTATCACGTTTTATTTGTCATATCGGCCCGTTGGTTAGTTGACTGTTTTCTAGTTGGTGTGCTTTTTGTTGTTGTTTTTTTGTTTTGTTGCTGTTGTTGTTTCCTGGAGCGTGTGAGTGTGTGTATGTGTGTGTGTGTGTGTGTGTGTGTGTGTGTGTGTGTGTGTGTGTGTGTGCGTGCATGCGTGCGTGCGTGCGTGCGTACGTGCGTGCCTTGCCTTGCGTTGCATGTGTGTGTGTGTGTGTGTGTGTGTGTGTGTGTGTGTGTGTGTGTGTGTGTGAGGGAGGGAGGGAGGGTGGGGTGGGGTGTGGGTGGGGGTAGCGTGTGTGTGCGTGCGAGTGTGTGTGGGGGAGGGGAGGAGGGGGGTGGCGGGAGGCTCTCTCAACTGCAACCATCGAAGACTGAGGGCCCAATAACCCTTCTGCGTGACGAATGCGGGAAATATGAGTGGAACCCCGCAAGAGGCACAGATCCTCATGAGCCCCCGCGCCTGCGGGGGCTCATGTGGATTTATGCCTCTTGCAACAGTGTCACAGTGTCCCTGATTCATCATCATCATCATCATTAGTCCCTTGCCCGATCTGGGCGTTGGGGGGGACTGAAAGGCAGCAGCAACAGACAGTGCTCTCCACTGAGTTCTATTTTGGGCGGTGGCAAGCAAGTCTGGCATCTTGAGTTCGGTCCATTCTTTTATGTTTGCGACCCAACTCTTTCTCTGACGACCTCGCCGGCGGCTTCCTTCGAGAGTGCCTTGGAGAATAGTCTTGGACAGGGTGTTGTGTCGGGTCACGTGGTCAACCCAAGCAAGCTTGCGCCGTTTCGCGGTTGCCAGAAGGGGTTCATGTGGGCCCACCAGGGAAGTGACAGTGCTCCGTACATATTCGTTGGCCTTGTGCTCGCGGTACGAGATGCGGAGCAACTTCCTCAGGCACTTGTTCTCAAAGGCCTGGATTTTCTTTTCTGAGTCTGCAAGCAGTGTCCAAGTCTCACAGCCGTAGAGTAGAATAGACACTACGAGGGACTTGACTAGCCTGTACTTGATGCTGAAGCTGATGGAGTTACTTCGCCAGATCCTGTCCAGCCTGGCCATTGCGGATGTTGCTGTACCTATCCTGATACGGATCTCTGCTATGCAACTACCGTCTTTGGACAAGGTAGCTCCCTGATTAAAGAGGGCCAATTCCTAGTTTGAATTAATCCATAACTCACTAGCTGATGGCGCTTATTCAAGAACTCATTATCGCTAATGTTAAATGGTACAGTTCTGCGCGGGACAATTAAGGCGGACTATGCGTTGACACGGTAACCTTTTGCTCGCCTTGGGAGGGGGTGGTGGGGGGGGGAGGGGAGAGGGCGGGGTCAATGTCCGGTCTTACCTGAACAATAGTGACCATGAAGGTTTCCCGACCGAACTCGTACCACTGGTCCGCCCCGGGTTCAGTCTCATCTGAAATCAAGTCCACAGCCCACCACACGATCAGCAACACAGCTTCTATCGGCGCCAGGAACCTGTCAGAAGACAAACAGATAACGCCTTAATTCATTCAGCCCCGACACACCACAGCAAGACATGGATCAAGCATGATAGTTCAAGGGTGGTGCCAGAATAGCTTGGCGCCCATAGAATTATAATACAGTCCTTCAGAGGGCGACTTCAAAACTTGGGGATTTCGGTCGTGGGGTAGAATGTGTTAAAAGGAGTAAGGGCATAGATTCGTCCAAATCAGTCCAGGCGGTTCGGCAAAAGCTCGTGTTAGGGAACGATAAGAAGAACAAGAAAGGCGTTTTTTTGTGGGTTTTTTTTTTTTTTCTTATTCAGTTACCAGTTAATGGTGAACATTCGAACTGAAAACCAATCAAAATGATTCTCCTGGTGGCATTACAGCCTTATTATTCAACCAATCCTTTTCCATACTGACGATGGCTGATTAGTTTGTCAGTAACATTTGGAAAGCCACAGCTGGTTGGCTCGCAAGAAACAACTAGTCGTGGTTTTTTTTTTTTTCTGACTGACAAACCAACCAATCAAAATGACACTTGATGACGTAAAGCAACAAATCGTGGCTTTTCAAACTGACAAACCAACTGTAAAAAAATAAAACGACTTACTTGATGACGTAAAGCAACCAATCGTGGCTTTTCAAACTGACAAACCAACCAATCAAAATGACTGACTCACTTTATGATGTATTCCCAGATCTTGGGGAGCTTCCAGTCGCTCAGACCATAGTCGTTGACGATGATGGATCTGAAGCTGGACGTTCCGTAGCAAATCACCATAGCCTGCAGCATCATGCCGCTGATAACCAAAGCAAAGCCCCACACGAAGTCCTGCAAATAAACAACGAAACCCATCACTGCCGAGAAAAGTTGAACACCACCCAGCTGCAAGAGACATAGATCCTCATGAGCCCCCGCATCCGCGGGGGCTCATGAGGATCTATGTCTCTTGCTATTACCACTTTGTGTCCATGCTCCTTAGACCGGCAAAAACACAATCTGCGTCCACTGGCAGTCAGGTGGTTAACCTATTCAGCCCCGATACGCGCCAAGACGGTGTTGATCAAGGACAATAGTCTCAGGATGGTGCCAGAATAGCCTGGCATCTCTTGGAACTACTATGATCGACCTACCTCCTGAACCGGAATGTCTCCTGTTGACGACAATTAACTTTTTGTGCATTGCGACTCTGCGGTGCCAAGCTAATCTGGCACTGCCCTTAAATTATCATGATCAATCCGTCTCCTGCAACTGGTGTATAGTCATTAGGTGACGCCTCCAAAATTTGGGAAATACGGCCGTCGGGCTGAATGAGTTGATTTTACCTGATTAGTGAGAATGTTGATATTGAGAGCTGACATCAGTCCAACCAGGTAAATGGCGACAACGGTGATGGGCACGCTGTACTTCCTGGCCACTGACAAGACATTGACAAATAATTAAACTTTAATAGTTTTAATTTAAGTTGTATGTGTTTTCTTGTTTGATTTAATAATAAGAATAATAATTCGTTTGTTCATTCCTTCATTACTTTTTGTTGTTTATTTTTCAGTGTAGTCATCGTTTCTTTGTGAGTAACAACTCACAAAGAATCAATGACCAAAAAAATATAAACAATAAAAGTCTACTAGTACAATTATGAATCTGACGACACTCACAGCCAAAGTCGTCCAGTGTGACTGCCGTCTGCTCCATCATGGATATGATAGACGTCAGACCGGCGAAAGACAGACACAGAAAATACAATGCGGCCAGCGCGCGTCCAAACACCCCAACCGTCTGGAATAAGACAGGGATCCTGTCAGAAATATCAAATATAGATTATTTAAATTCTGTCGTAAGTAGGGGGAAACAGGCAGACTGAAACTTAAAGTGACCTGCTCCAGGCAATCAAGAGTTCGCAGTTCACACTATCTTCTTCGAAAATGTTCTTAGTATGTATTACAATAATATACTGGACTAAAGGGACAACTTTAACTCATTCCAGTCGTGACGCATACCGATACGCGGCGAACCGCCACGTCTCGAATGAGTTAACTTATTAAGTCTGAATGTCGTAAAATGAAAGACTTTTCTGTCCTGCTTCTCCTTTGTAGGCAAATGAGTTCCACCGTTGCGCGGCACAACCTGTGTTACCGGTGCCTGCTCGCGTGGATTGTAAAAGAAAGGGCAGAAAAGTCTAGGTTGAGGCACGACAACATTGAAACACCGTTTTGCTCGGCAAATTTTAGCAATCAAAGCAGATCACTTTCATATTGTAAGAGTAAACTCAATCGGAACACGCCGCTTAAGAATACGCGGCAAATAAAACTTAATTTGCCGCGTATTCGTATGAGGTAAATGAAATATCCAGAATATTCTCGAAACAGTCCAAACGATGTATCACGTCAGAAGAAACAAGTTCAACCAAAGATACTGTACATAATTATTATGTTAGCCTATTGTGTCTTTGCTTCAACGAGGTATTCAACATATAATAAAGAAATCTAACCTTGCACACTGGTCAGCGGTAGCGAATCGAGGGAGACAACAAGTGTGAGAACTGGAAAGTTCTAACGGAACACCGGCTGACTCTTACTGACCATACCGTTCGGCGAACAAGACGCGTAGTTACGAAGTAAAATAGTGACGTACCCAGTGCGCAAACCCCATCGGGCTGACGTCGGCCCGATGGCCTTTTGCGCATTGGGTAGTCTCACGCGTCTTTCCGTCGAGCGATATCGTTGGAAGCATTTTGATCACGTGATTCTCCGTTGGGCAGAGGCCGCGTTCGCGATGGGGGTTACTGAGGTACTGACCAGATGAAGGTCAATCCCGTACTGCCTGGCCCGCTGTCCTGCAGGATCTCTACGATCTGTTCCTGGGTCATGTAGGACCGAGAGATCATGAGCGTGGAAAACACAGTGGAGAACATCGTCATGCCGGCAATCAAGCTGTGGACAACAACAACAAAAACACGTGGTGAAAGCGGAATCCAAACCAGACTTTCCTTTCTTAGCGTGTTTCTTTCTTTTGAGAATTTATGTAACACATTCTACCCACCGAAATCTCCAAATTTTGAAACGTGCCCTCTGAAGGACTGCATTACAATTCTAGAGACAGATCGAGCGCGATAGTTCAAGGGTGGTGCCAGAATAGCTTGACGCCTATGGGCGCCAATCTATTCTGGCACCACCCTTTTTATTTTTTAAATGTTTTTTAAAATATTTTTTTTATTGGATGCTTTAGTGATACATATTAATTGTTTGCTTGTATATACATGGACATTTGATGAAGAAATCTGGACAAATCTTTTGCTGTTTTACAAATTATGCTAGATGTTCTGTTCATGGGTTTGTGCAATGTGCGTGTGTGTGAGCATATGTGGTTTGGGATGCGTGCGTAATTCATCTATAAACAGAAATCACTAATAGAAAAACAGGCGCTCAGCAGAATTTACAGAGTGTGGTGATACATACAACATAATGCACTCTAGATCTCTACACGCCTCAACCGTACATCAGTTTCAAACATGAGAATTAGATTAAGTCTCGTTCCATAATAGAATTTGCTGACACACAGCTTTGCAATAAGTATAAAGTGATTGATTATCCTGATTGACATCTGTCCGGTTTGGCCCGGCTTATAACCGAATAAGATATCAGTCTGAGACACTTTCACCAGTAAGCTGAAATACATAATTAGCAACATGCGCCCAAAGAGGTCGAAATCTGATACAATGGCAGAAAAAGTGCTCAATATAATCAATCTCAATGCAAAAATCACATCGGTTACTATTTTGGACAGTTTTACAGTGTACTAGCCTCACCTATCTGGTTTGTGTTATTGGCTTCTTCATTTTTGGGGGGTCAAATATCAAGTACGCAAAAGAAATCGGGCCGCATTCGGCCGCAGACAGTGCGCGGGCCCGCTGCAGCCGAATGCGGCCCGATTGCTGGGTAGAGACTCACCTGACCAGATTGTTGAGCGAGGGGAGAATGGTGGCGTAGCGGACAGCGCCGTTAACTCTGGTCATGTAGGAGGAGTAGATGATCATTGTTCCCATCCCCGCTCCGGTGTCAAACGCGTTCTGGCTCAGTGCGTCCACCCACACCCTCGGGTCGCCGAACGACTCTGTAAGACATTCAAACTTCAAACGTTAACCCTAGCGGCTTTTGTCGCGACGCGGATTCCTGCATGAATTTCCGAACGACAAAACGTTAGTCGATAAGTTACATGAAAAGTTGTGTAACATTATTGTAAATTCAGACATACTAAGACAGTTTATAGACATACTAAGACAGTTTATCAACAAGATATTGGAACAATGAACCCTTTATTGCCTTGCATCCTAAAGCAGAATAAGAAAGTAGGCAGTGCCCCTTGACACGGAGGATATTAGGCCTACAGGCAGTAAATCATCTCTGACTCTGGCTTGATTGCCGCAGTCACTGCCAATTGTTTCTTCCTCGTAACATAACAGGAACACTGATAATCTCGGACGAGTACGGTCCTCTACCTCAAACTTGGGATGCAACCACCTGTAACATTTTTATTTTATTTTAACGCCTGGTTCACGCAGCCGCCGGTAGGCTACAGTATAAAATTCCCTCACTGCTCTCTTTGACTGTGGACCTGTCTATCTCTCTGATCTGTTGCACATTTACACCCCATCCAGACAGCTAAGAACTTCATCTGACACCCGCACTCTGTGTGTTCCTTCTGCCAAAACCAAGTCCTTTGGGCAGAGCTGTTTTTCGTACTCCAGAGTCTTCTGCTATGGAACTTCCTCCCACAGTCTTTCGTTTAAAAGCTCACTCATAACGTATATTTGTATGATGGATGGAGGTATGGAGGGAGTGTGTGTGTGTGTGTGTGTGTGTGTGTGTGTGTGTGTGTGTGTGTGTGTGTGTGTGTGTGCGTGTGCGTGTATGCGTGTGTGTGTGTGTGTGTGTGGCTGTTTGGTTTTTCTTCTTTTATTTTGTTAATATTTATCTATATGTATATTTATGTCTGCATGATGTTTGTCCATTGTAAAGCGCCTAGAGCTCCGTCAGGAGGTTAAGTGCTATATAAATACCCATTATTATTATTATTATTTACAGTACCGGTGTCTGCACGCACAAGGCGTTACATTTGTTTTGAACGACTGCCTTTACGATAGATCACCTGTTATGAAAGACCACCACTGATGTGTTTGTAGCCACCTAAATGAAAGCCTTTAGTCCCTTCACTTCACCACCACTCAACTGCAAGAGGCATAGATCCTCATGAGCCCCGCAATTGCGGGGGCTCATGAGGATCCATACCTCTTGCTGACACCACTTTGCATCCCCGTTCCTTTTGACGGCTGGGGATCTCTGACGTTGAGGTAACAAGGATTTCAAAAATATAATTTGCGTCCGCCAGTACTGAAGGACTTAATGATAAATGATACTTTAAGTCCTTCCAAATTTCTCTTGAGACACTTTTTGCTTGCAAATAAAAAGTGGCTGCTAAAAACAGGTTGTCCTCTACAAAAAGCAACTTACTCCAGCTAGGTGTGAACAGGTATGTGATGCCGAAGTTCGCGTGCTCGCGCGTGAGAGACCAGACGAACGTGAAGAGAATCAGGAACAGGAAGGTGGGCACGAGAACCATGCTGACTTTTTCTATCGTTCGTATGCCCTTCACTATGGACAGGCCGGCCAGCACGACAGATATGGCGTGGGTCAGCACGGGCCAGTAGCTTTCCTGGAAAAAAAAACCCACACAACTAACATCTTACTTACTTACTTACGCCTGTCACCCCTACCCGGGTATAGGCCGTCGACGAGAGACCTCCAGCAACTCCTGTCCTGTGCTTCTCCTTCGATTCTACTCCAGGTGGTTCCCAGTCTCTTGATGTCTGCTTGGAGGTCTCGACGCCAGGAGTTTCTCGGCCTACCTCTTTTCCTCTTTCCCTGGGGGTTCCATGACAATGCCTGCCTAGTGATACTGGAAGCTGGCTTTCTCAGACTGTGACCGATCCATCCCCATCTTCTTCGCCCAATTTCATTCTCTGCTGTTATCTGCTCTGTTCTCTCCCAGAGTCTGACGTTGCTGATCTTCTCTGGCCAGTGGATTTTCAAAATTCTTCTAAGGCAACTGTTCATGAAGGTCTGTACTCTGTTGACTGTGGTTTTTGTCAATCTCCATGTCTCTGCTCCATATAGGAGAACTGCTTTTACATTGGAGTTGAAAATCCGGACTTTGGTGTGTTGTGACAGCTCTCTGGAACTCCACACTTTTTTCAACTGGAGAAAGGCTGCTCTGGCTTTACCGATTCGTGCTCTGACATCTGCATCAGTGCCGCCTTTTTTGTTTATGATGCTCCCGAGATAGGTGAAGGACTCCACCTCCTCCAACGGGGTGCCAGCAAGCAAGACTGGTTCTTCCCTGGTTGCGTTCAGCCTCATTGTCTTTGTTTTCTGTTTGTGAATGGTGAGGCCCACTTGGGACGAGATGTCAGCAAGCCTCGTGGTCTTGTCCTGCATTTGTTGATGAGTGTGGGACAGTAATGCCAAGTCGTCTGCAAAATCGAGGTCGTCAAGCTGTGTCCACAGTGTCCACTGTATTCCACTTCGTCTGTGCTCTGTGGTCATCTTCATGACCCAGTCTATGGCCAGTAGGAAGAGGAACGGAGACAGCAGACACCCCTGCCTGACACCAGTTCTGACCTGGAGCTCTCTGGTGAACTGCCCTTCGTGGATCACGCGACATGTCATGCCATCATAGCTGCTCTTGATCAGGCGGACGAGCTTTGTGGGTACACCGTAGTGTCGTAGGAGTTTCCACAGAGTCTCTCGGTCCACGCTGTCAAATGCTTTCTCATAATCCACAAAGTTGACGTACAGCGGGGAGCTCCACTCCAGAGACTGTTCCACGATGATGCGGAGAGTGGCGATCTGGTCTGTACATGATCGGTTCTTCCTGAATCCTGCTTGCTGGTCTCTCAGCTGGGGGTCAACGGAGCTCTTCATTCTCTCTAGGATGATCCTGTTGAAGACCTTTCCTGGTACTGACAGCAAGGTGATTCCTCTGTAGTTGGAACACTTGCTGAGGTCGCCTTTCTTGGGAAGCTTGATTAGGTATCCCTCCTTCCAGTCAGCTGGCATCACCTCCTTTTCCCAGATCTTTCCAAACAGTGGGTACAGCATCTCAACTGTTGTCTCTAGGTCTGCTTTCAGAGACTCCGCTGGGATGCCATCTGGCCCTGCTGCTTTGCCATTCTTCAAAAATGCCACTGCTTTTCTGATCTCTTCCCGGCTGGGTCTGTCACAGCTGATGGGTAGGTCGGTTTCTGCCGGCTGGATGTCGGGGGGGTCGGGTGGGCTAGGTCTGTTCAGTAACTCTTCAAAATACTCGGCCCATCTGTCGAGTTGGTCTGCTCTGTCTGCAATAGGCTTGCCTTCTTTGTCTTTTACTGGTCTTTCTGTATGGCCATGCTTACCCGACAATCTTCTGGTAATGTCGTAGAGCTGTTTCATGTTGCCGCTGCCTGCTGCCTTTTCTGCCTCTGCTGCCAGGCTGTCTGTGTAGGCCCTCTTGTCTGCCCTGATACTCCTCTTCACCTCGCGGTTGGCTTCCCAGTATTCCCCCTGTGCCCTTACTTTGGCTGCTCTCGTGCGACTGTTGTTGACCGCTGCTTTCTTCTGCTTCCTCGCTTCTATCTTCTTCAAGGTCTGTGCCGACAGCCAGTCCTTGTGGTGGTGTTTCCTGAACCCTACAGTGTCTTTGCAGGTTGAGTTCAGCGCCTCTCTAACTGCCTTCCACTGCTGCTCTGTGGTGACCGCCTCCTCTTCATTTACTAGCTCCTGTAGCGCTTGAAACCGGTTGGACAGCACCAGTTTGAACTCTTCTCTAACTCCAGTTTCTCTCAGGAGGCCTACATTATAGCGCTGTCTTCTTGTTGTCTCTGTGCGGCTTTTCTTTAGCTTGAGCTTCATTCTTAAGGTAAGCAGATGGTGGTCTGAGGCGACATCTGCTCCCCTCCTCACTCGAACATCTTGAAGGGATCTTCTAAATTTCTTGCTAATGCAGATATGGTCTATTTGGTTCTCTGTTGTATGGTCAGGTGAGACCCAAGTTGCTTTGTGTATTCTTCTGTGTGGGAAGATGCTGCCTCCAATGACAAGTCGGTTTAGAGCACAAAAGTCTACAAACCTCGCACAACTAACATCAACAAACAAAAATAATCAACGGTAGGGCCTGTACTGTGCATGTTTCACTTCTTTCATTTTCGGTCCTGGAAAGTACATGTGCAGAATTAATTGAATCTGATTTGAGCTACCACCATTAAAAAAAAAAAAAGAAAGAAAAGAAGTAGTGATGTTTACAGACATACAGGTGTTCTATCATGAGAAGTCTTTTAGGGCAAAAGGCCCTCCCTACACTCCCCCCCCCACACACACACACCGCCCTCCCCCTCCCCCACCAAGAGAACAACTTTCAGTCCCCAAGGTAAAAAAATCTCACGAGCAGACATCGATGTATTCATTAATTAGTCTGTTTTTTAACCCTACGGCTCTAGAGCCGTAAGGTTCAAAATCACAGACCGGCACACAACATTGTTGGATCTTAACTCATTCGCGGCAAGCCACATCCGGATGCGCGGAATAAGCCGCGCATCCGGATGCGGCTGGAAGCGAATGAGTTAAGGTTCTAGGATCTTCCAGGACCAGCACACAAAATAGATAACTGACCAGCAAAATAAATGGGACTTTTTTTGATTCATCGTGTTTCCGATGATTCCAAAAGTGTCGCTATTCTTTTGCTCGTCAGTGTACATTTGTACCACTGCGTATTCTCGGAATATCCGCCTGCTTTCTTCAGCGCTGTCAGGCAAGTCGTGCCCACAGCTGTATACAAAGTAGTAAAAACACCATCCCAGCACTACGGAGTAATACGACCTGAAAAACAAACCGACAGACAGTTCAATCAATCAATCAATCAACCAACCGACCCACCCATCCATATGTTTTTCTATGTCATTAAAAGTATTAATAAAATTTGCAGACTGTTACGTGGTAGAATCGTAGTCGTAGTATAATAACCACACCAGACGCACACACGTAAGGTTCTTTTTAAATAAACCTCATTCAGCTGCAATCCGTCACACGTGGCTTAAGGATGTAGACAATACTGGAGCAACAGTTCCAACAATATTTTAATTCAGCGATGCGATCTCCACACAATGCAAGTCCAAATGCACAAACACTGATACAAAGTCACTGATACAATGTCCCCACTGCGACACAAAGTTTCTCATACAGCGTCTCTCACAATGTACACCCTATACGGGCCACGTACCTACGATAAACTGCGTGTCTCTACACTGACAATGCTAGACAATGTACCCACGTGCTTCCCCAGCAACAATCTTTTATAGTGCACTAATTTCAAGAATAATCTAGGAAAATCAAACAACTAATCAAAATAATCTACGCAACTGAAACTCACAAACATCGATAAAACATGAACCCTCTAGAAAACCACAATAGGCTACAAAAATTTGGCTGCTCACTTCAGCCCCAAATCCTTGGTAAAATAACATCTCACAAAAGTATGGTAGGCAGTTCGGAAACTTCGAGAACCTTCACAAAATTTCAATACACACAAGAAAAAGGCTGAACACTTCACGCGCACAGTAAACAACTTGTGACCAAAAGAGCGGCTCACTCTGATACCGAGTTTCAAAAGGATGCCGACGCTTTGATGTTACACACACGAGGTCACTAGACAGAGCGCGATTTTGCTGTAACATTCTAGTCTATTCTCATCGTAACTACACAGTACAAAAATCGACCGCTTTTCTCCGTGTGACTTCGCTAGAAACTTCCGGAACAAACCTAGCACAATAACAAAACAAATTCCGCTTTTCCGCGAACAAAAGAAAATCCCACCGGAAAGGTACGTGAATCGTAACCATGATAGCTCAAATAAATATCAGATCGTTTCCTACGATTAACACATGTATGCTCTCACAAGACAACACAACCACAATCGTAACATTACCCTCCTCTTTAGAATGAAATTTCACAAAAATTTCTTCTCAAACCTCAAACATACGGTTGTGGCTGTGTAAACCTACACAAAACCCAAAATAAAAAGAACTTCACATCAGAATGAAATCAAAATAATTGTCTTACAGTTCCTTTAAACAGTCTTGAGCACCGAAAGGTTTCTTCAAATTGTTCTGGACACAGAAATGTTCATTCAAACTGCTCTGTTCAAGTAATCCGCTCCAAAGTCCTGCGAACCCTTGATAGATTGTAGTTTAACGTCAAAATTCTGCAAGAACATCGCCCATCTCATAATACGAGAATTTGTCAACTTTGCAGAGTTTAGATAGTTCAAGCGTTGGTGGTCCGTTTGGAGAACAAATGGCACACCCAAAAGGTACAGTTCGAATCGCATTACTCCCCAGATGATGGCTAGGCACTCTTTCTCAATGGTCGAGTAGTTTTTCTCAGCTTTGGTTAACTTTTTGCTGGCGTAGCTCACTGTGTGGAGTTTTCCATTATCTTCTTGCATTAAGACTGCACCTACTCCTTCGTTGGAGGCGTCTGTTCTCAGGATGAAAGTTTTCAACGGGTCAGGGAGGTGTAGAACAGGCTTCTCGGTTAGGATGTCTCGAACTGCCTGGAATGCTCGCTCTTGGGCCTCCTCCCACTTCACTACGTTAGGTTGTCCTTTCCTCAGCAAGTCAGTCAGAGGACTTGTGACTGCCGCAAAATTTGGTATGAACTCCCGGTAGTAGTTCGCCAAGCTTGGGCAGTGGGCAGATGTTCCCATCTGCACGGGACATAGACGACCCCGCCCTCCACGAGTCGCCTGCTGCCTTGCAGGCCTGGCCGCTTGGCTGCGGAAAGGCTAAGGGAGGAAACCCCTGACATCAAAGCCCCCGTGTCTCCGGGGAAGGCTTTTGAGCCAGAGACTAGGACAAGGACAGTCTGATATAAAACCTACGACCCGAGGACCTCGATGCCATCGTCCCAGCTTGCTAGGCCATGGCAGATGAACCAAGGGTTTAAAGGGTGGGGCCAGTACTGCGCACACTGCACTCCACCAAAAAGCTCCACCGCGCAGGCTTTAGGAAACGTCCACGGACCATGACACTGACCATTCCAAGTCCTGTAGCGACGGGCGAGGGGCGAAACGGCAGGTGAAAGATGTCACTGGAAGCCGCAGTCTCAAACCTGCATGCAGGCGGTTCAGGATATTGGTCGCCTGATGTTGACCTGGGGATGACAACATCACTCGGCACACCCTGAACGACCAAGCAGCCTTCTCTAGGGACAGCACTGCTTGCTCCACACGGAGAGGGGCCTAGAAAAGGTGGCCTAACCAAAGCTCGTCCCCTCGCAACCCCAGTTGGCTAGCCGCGGTCAACGGGCATCTTCTCCTGCGGTCAAAAAACAAGAAAGAATAACGGATCCATTCTCATGACGACCACGACCGGACTCAACGTAGCATGCTGGAACGTCCGAACCATGCTCGACAAAGCAGACAGCGGACGCCCTGAACGTCGCTCCGCCCTCATTGCCCATGAATTGCGGAGGTTAAACATCGACATCGCCGCGCTCAGCGAAGTACGCATTCCGGACGAAGGCAGCCTCCAAGAACTTGGTGCTGGGTACACCCTCTACTGGTCAGGCAGGCCTGCATCAGAAAGACGGCTCTCAAGCGTGGGTTTCATGGTCAAGACATCCATTGCGACTAAGCTGGAAAACCTACCAACGGGCCACTCAGACCGCATCATGAACATGCGCCTCCCACTGAGACACCAGCAACACGTCACCCTTCTCAGTGTGTACTCCCCAACCCTCCTGGCAGAGCCTGCTGAAAAGGACAAGTTTTACACTGACCTGCGCAGCCTCCTACAGAGTATCCCTGCAGACGACAAAGTCATCATCCTTGGCGACTTCAACGCCAGAGTGGGCCAGGACTCTGAAGCCTGGAAAGGAGTCCTCGGCAAGCATGGCGTGGGGAACTGCAATGACAAAGACCACCTGGATGCATCCTCGCTCCAAACACTGGCACCTTATCGACTATGTCCTAGTGCGTCAGAGAGACCGCAGTGACGTCCTCCTCACCAGAGTGATGCCCAGCGCAGAGTGCCACACTGACCACCGCCTTGTCCGCTGCAAACTCAGGCTCCACTTCAAGCCAAAACCCAAGAAATGGGGGCCGCCCAAGAAAAAGCTTGATGTTGCCAGCCTTCAGCGTGACGATGTGAAAGCTGCCTTTCAGACAGATTTACAGCGCAGGCTCAAAGACACAGCGGACCCAGTAGACTCCTCCCCTGAAACACTTTGGGAACAACTGAAAACTGCTATTGCAAAATCCTCTGCAGAAGTCTTGGGTTTCGCCAGAAAGAAGAACAAAGACTGGTTTGACGAAAACGATGTAGAGATCCAGGAACACCTAGCAAAAAAAAGAGCCGCCCATCAGGCCCACCTAGCCCAGCCTTCCTGCCCTGTGAAGAAGTCTGCCTTCCGCCTCGTCTGCAGCAGTCTCCAGCGCAAACTCAGAGATCTCCAGAATGAGTGGTGGACCAGACTTGCACAGAGGACCCAGCTTTGCGCTGACAATGGTGACTACAGGGGCTTCTACGAAGCACTGAAAGCAGTGTATGGCCCCAGGCACCTGGTACAAAGTCCCCTGCGAAGCGCGAATGGCCAGGCACTCCTCACAGATAATACCTCCATCTTGAACCGCTGGTCGGAATACTTTCAGAGCCTCTTCAGCGCTGAGCGCACTGTTCAAGAAGCAGTCGTCCTACAAATCCCACACCTCCCAGTAAAGGTTGAATTGGACGAACCGCCCACCGCTGAAGAGACCCTCACAGCCATCCACCAGCTCAAGAGTGGCAAAGCAGCAGGCATTGATGGAATACCGCCAGAGATCTGGAAACATGGAGGCACAGCACTGCACAACAAGCTCCATGACCTCTTTCTCTGCTGCTGGGAGGAAGGAACACTACCAAAAGATCTCCGTGATGCAGTCGTTATCACCCTGTACAAGAACAAAGGCGAGAAGTCTGACTGTTCCAACTATCGGGGAATTACCCTGCTGTCCATTGCTGGGAAAATCCTTGCAAGGCTGCTCCTGAATCGGCTGGTACCTGCCATCGCTGAAGACCAACTCCCAGAGGGCCAGTGTGGCTTCAGAGCAAACAGGAGCACCACCGATATGGTCTTTGTGCTGAGACAGCTACAGGAGAAGTGCCGCGAGCAGAACAAAGGGCTGTACGTAACATTTGTCGACCTAACAAAAGCGTTCGACACTGTGAGCAGGCAAGGCATGTGGCAGATCCTGGAGCGACTTGGCTGTCCCCCAAAGTTCCTCAACATGATTGTCCAGCTACACGAGGACCAGCAAGGCCAGGTCAGACTCAACAATGACCTCTCAGAACCATTCCCTATTCTCAACGGCGTAAAGCAGGGCTGCGTGCTGGCACCGACCCTCTTCACCATCTTTTTTAGCATGATGTTGAAGCAGGCCACAGTGGACCTCGATGATGACGATGCAGTGTACATCAGGTATCGTCTCGATGGCAGCCTGTTCAACCTCAGACGACTGCAGGCCCACACGAAAACCCTAGACCAACTGATTCGTGAGCTGCTTTTTGCTGATGATGCTGCCCTCGTTGCACACACAGAGAGAGCCCTGCAGCGCATCACGTCTTGCTTCGCAGATGCTGCCCAGCTCTTTGGACTCGAGGTCAGTCTGAAAAAGACAGAGGTCCTCCATCAGCCGGCACCCAAGACAGTGTATCGCCCTCCTCACATCACCATTGGCGAGTCTGAACTAAAGTCCGTGCACCAGTTTACTTACCTTGGCTGCATTATCACGTCGGACGCCAAGCTGGACAAGGAGCTTGACAGCAGGCTGGCAAAAGCGAACAGCGCTTTCGGGCGACTTTTCAAGCGGGTGTGGCACAATCAACAGCTTAAAACAGGCACCAAGATCAGCGTGTACAGAGCTGTGGTCCTCACCACCCTGCTGTATGGTTCCGAGTCCTGGGCCCTCTACCGCAGCCAACTACGACTCCTCGAACGCTTCCACCAGCGCTGCCTGCGTACCATCCTGGGCATTCACTGGAGTGACTATGTCACCAACGTCGAGGTCCTTGAACAGGCTGAAACTTTGAGCATCGAGGCTTTGCTGCTGCGGACACAGCTCCGCTGGGCGGGGCATGTCTCCAGGATGGAGGATCATCGCCTACCAAAGATCACCCTGTTCGGCGAGCTTGCTACTGGACACCGTGACAGAGGGGCACCAAAGAAGAGATACAAAGACTGTCTCAAGAAGTCACTTAGTGCCTGCCAAATCGACCACCACCAGTGGTCTTCACTTGCTGCGGACCGTGACACCTGGCGCTCCACCATTTACAAGGCAGCTGTCTCCTTTGAGGACTCTCACAGAGCTAGCCTTAAGGACAAGCGGCTCAGGAGAAAAAAACAGAGATGCCGCAGCTCAGAACCCTGGCCATACCTTCCCCTGCAGCCACTGCGGTCGAACCTGCCTGTCTCGGATTGGCCTCCGCAGCCACGAACAAGCCTGCAGACGTCGTGGGCAACTCCTATAAAATCTTCGTTCGCGAAGTCACGCCAAGAGACTGAGTTCGCCAAGCCCATAAATGAGCGAACTTGCGTCTTCGTCGTAGGTCGCGGGGCATCCCTGATCTTCTGCACGTTGTTGTCGTGTAGCCCCTTTAAACCTTCGCTCAATTTGTGTCCGATGAAGTCTATGTTGTCAGCCCCAAGAATACACTTGCTTGGACGGATGGTGAAATTTGCATCTGACAGTCTTTGGAACAGTTCTCGGAGGGCTTTGAGGTGGTCCCCCCAAGTTTTGGTATGGATCAAAATGTCATCCCAGTAAAAGACCACATTCTGCATGTCTTCTAGGATCTTTTTCAGTCCTCTCTTTAATGTGTCACCACTGTTCACCATACCAAAAGGCATCTTCAGGAACTCCCAATGACCGTCGGGTGTGACGAATGCTGTCTTGGGGATATCTTTTTCTGCAACCTTGATTTGCCAATACCCTTTGCTTAGGTCAATTTTTGAGAAAAATCGGTCTCCGCTAACCTTCTGGAACAGTTCTTCTGCTGTGGGCATAGGCTCTGGATCAAAGACTGTTAGTTTATTGAGTCTACGTAATCCACACACACCCGGTTGGATCCATCTGGTTTCTTTACGATGACAACTGGGGACGCATATGGTGACTTGGACTCTCTGATGACTTCCAGACTCAGCATTTCCTTGATATCCTTTTTCAGTTCTTCCCTCGTGTTATAAGGAAGACGATAAGGTTTGCTGCGAACTGGCTCGTTTGACGTCAGGTTAACCTCGTGCTGGATGGTGTCTGTTGTCCCTGGGTCAGGTGTAAACCGATGCTTGAACTCTTGAGTCAGGATGCGCAGTTCTTCACGTTGAGTCTGGGTCAGATTCTGACCAAACTGGACATCTTCTACATCCTCCTTGTGTCGGAGTTCGTTAAGGTCAAACAGGTTCTCGTCGTCTAGTCTTTCGTCATCAGCAAGACTCACTGATGCCGCCAGCTGTGTTTTGTCTTGACGACCTCTCTCAATATACTTCTTCAGCAGATTAGCATGGTAAGTCTTCACCTTGTTGTTGATCTCGACTCTGTAGTCGTTGATGCCAACCACCGTATCGACAAAGTAGGGTCCCTTCCACTGCATCAGGAGTTTGTTGTTGTCGGTAGGAAGAAGAACCAACACTTGGTCACCTGGCTGGAATCGTCGAGGTTTCGCCTTACGATCATAGTAATGCTTCCCCTTGTTCTGCGCCTTCCCTAGTTCATCTCGAGCCATCCTGAGGGTATCTTCCAACTTCTCTCTCAGGTCGAAGACGTACTGGTAGCTGATCTTCACCTCAGGCGCGTCGATATCCTTGGTCCACAGCTCCTTCAGGATGTGCATGGGCCCACTTACAGTCCTGCCGTACAGTAATTCAAAAGGGGAAAATCCTGTCGAATCCTGAGGAACTTCACGGTATGCGAAGAGCAAGGCATTGATATATATCTATGCCACAACCTTGGCTGCTCAGCACACAGTTTCTTCAGCATAGCCTTCAATGTTCCGTTAAACTTTTCAACCAGCCCATTACACATGGGGTGATAAGGGGTGGTAGTAAGGTGTCGGATGCTCAATAGCCGGTTGACTTCCTCCTGCATTCAGAGACGAACTGAGTTCCCAGGTCACTCAGGATCTCTTCAGGAATCCCCAAACGGCTGAACATGTCGACGAGCGCCTCTGCTACTGTTGGAGTATCAATCTTTTTCAATGGTATGGCCTCAGGATAACGTGTAGCGTAGTCCACCAGAGTCAAAATGTAGCGATGACCATCTTCACTTAGAGGGGATATTGGTCCCACCGGGTCCACAGCTACGCGCTTGAAAGGCATATTGATCAGTGGCATTTTCTCTAGAGGAACCTTGGGCACCTTTCCCTTGGAGATTGTCTTCTGGCATATGTCGCACGACCTGCAGAAACGGGTGACGTTGCCTCCCATATCAGGCCAGTAGAAGACAGCTCGGATTATATCAAGCGTCTTGTTGATTCCCAAATGTCCTCCCAATATGGAATCATGGGCCAGCTTCATCACCTGCATTCTCAAAGGTTCAGGAACTACTACTTGACACACGGGTTGGTCTTTATTGCTGTCAAATATCCGGTACAGGATATCTTTTCTGGTTTCGAAGGTTATCTCCTTTCCCTTTCGCGTTACGGGCTCGGTCTGACCTCGGAACTTGTCAAGCGCGGGGTCGGCTTTCTGTAGCTCCACCAGCCTGTCCTTATTCACCACTGCTGCTTCCGTGTTGTCCGCCACTTTTAGAGGGATGGTCTGGTGACCTTTCTTTGCTTGACTTCTCGTGGTAACAGCACATGTTTCAGGTCTCCACTCTGGATCTGGATCGTCTGCGTTTCTGGCACCATCAATGTTTCCGATGATAAGGTCGTAGACTGGTGTCTTCACGCACAACGCCTTCACCTCTCCTGTCAAGTTTGGGGTGTCGACACTGACTTTGGCAAGGGGGATAATCCTTACAGTTCCGTCAGCCAAAATGAGGGTGGTCCACTCCTGTAGCTTCTGGTCTTCAGCTACTAGGTCCTCTCTCACGATGATGCAGCTACAACCAGTGTCTCTCAACCCTCTCACTGATGCTTTGCCGACAAATCCTGTCACCACCGGCATATTCGGCACTTCATTCTCAGGCAGCGCGACGCTTGAGACTGGTAAGAATGTAGTCCCATCTCGGACTGGGATGCGTCCATTCTTTCGGAAAGATTCAATCAGCTCCGGTGTTGCCTGTCTTTCTCTAGATTCAAAGGCACTGGATGACGTCACATCATTGGCTAATACAGTAGCGGCTCTGTGTTGAGACGTAGTATTGCTTCTGCCTGCTATCCCGTGATCTTGGTTAGATTTTCTGATGTTGTCGCCTCGAGGAACATCTTTAGAAGGACACTGTATCGCCTTGTGACCTTTCTTTCCACAGAGAAAACATGTCAGGTTCCCACCGGCTTGTATCTCGGGGAGTCTCTGACATTGTGGATTTCCTCTGCTGGTGCAGACACACGCTGTGGCATACTGGACCCGAACTTCATGTTGTGGGCGTCAAGGTATCTTTGAGCGAAGTCGGCCAGGGCCTTTAAGGACTGATCTTTTTGCTCTCTGAGGTGGGCGGCCAGGTCCTTAGAACATGCGTTGAAGACTTATTCTTTGATGATGAGGTCAGACAGGTCCTGGTACTCTTTGTTTAAACCAGCGAGCTCTGTCCATTTCTCCAGGTAGCTCCTGATTCTCTCAATGAATAGGCCGGGTGTTTCTCCTTCATCAGGCTTGCAGCTCCGAAACCGTCGTCTGTAACCCTCTTCAGTGAAGTCGTACTGTCTCAGCAGGGCGGCTTTCAACTGCCTATAATCTTCGGCTTCTTCTCTTGGTAAGTGAGTGTAAAATTCAAGCGCTTTGCCAGTTAGAAGTGCACTCAGTTTGATAGCCCAAGTCTCTTGTTTCCAATTGTTGCTACTTGCGAAGCGCTCGAATCGGTCCAAGTAAGCGTCCATCTTATCCGAGTTTTCAACGAAAGGTGGAAGCTTTGGCGCACGGGCTGTTTGCTCTCTGCTGGCTAAGGCTCTTGCTTCAGAAACCCTCTGGCTCTGTGCCTCTATCTCCATCTGCTTTAAATGGATTTCATGTTGTCGCTGCCTCTCCGCATCTTCTCGCTGTTTCTCTGCCTCTTCTCGTTCCGCTTCTCGTTGTTTCTCTGCTTCTTCTCGTTGAATTTCAAGTTTCCTGATTTCACGTTCTTTAGCCCTTTCTTCTCTCTCCAGTCTCTTTTCTTCTACAAGTCTCTTTTCTTTTTCTCTCTCCAGTCTCTCATTTTCTTCTCTCTCTCGTTTCTTTTCTTCTCTCTCCAATCTCTCCTTTTCTCTCTCCTTTACAAACTCGAGGAGTTGAGCTCCTTCGAGTCCACATTCCTTTCCAATTTTCAGGAATGTCTCCATTTCCGATGTCGCCATCTCTGCTTTTCACTGCTGGCTGTTTTCTCCTACTACCCTTTCCACTGAACCAACTGAAGAGGTCCCGTCGGAGTCGTAGTATAATAACCACACCAGACGCACACACGTAAGGTTCTTTTTAAATAAACCTCATTCAGCTGCAATCCGTCACACGTGGCTTAAGGATGTAGACAATACTGGAGCAACAGTTCCAACAATATTTTAATTCAGCGATGCGATCTCCACACAATGCAAGTCCAAATGCACAAACACTGATACAAAGTCACTGATACAATGTCCCCACTGCGACACAAAGTTTCTCATACAGCGTCTCTCACAATGTACACCCTATACGGGCCACGTACCTACGATAAACTGCGTGTCTCTACACTGACAATGCTAGACAATGTACCCACGTGCTTCCCCAGCAACAATCTTTTATAGTGCACTAATTTCTAGAATAATCTAGGAAAATCAAACAACTCAACTAATCAAAATAATCTACGCAACTGAAACTCACAAACATCGATAAAACATGAACCCTCTAGAAAACCACAATAGGCTACAAAAATTTGGCTGCTCACTTCAGCCCCAAATCCTTGGTAAAATAACATCTCACAAAAGTATGGTAGGCAGTTCGGAAACTTCGAGAACCTTCACAAAATTTCAATACACACAAGAAAAAGGCTGAACACTTCACGCGCACAGTAAACAACTTGTGACCAAAAGAGCGGCTCACTCTGATACCGAGTTTCAAAAGGATGCCGACGCTTTGATGTTACACACACGAGGTCACTAGACAGAGCACGATTTTGCTTTAACATTCTAGTCTATTCTCATCGTAACTACACAGTACAAAAATCGACCGCTTTTCTCCGTGTGACTTCGCCAGAAACTTCCGGAACAAACCAAGCACAATAACAAAACAAATTCCGCTTTACGCGCGAACAAAAGAAAATCCCATTGAAAAGGTACGTGAATCGTAACCATGATAGCTCAAATAAATATCAGATCGTTTCCTACGATTAACACATGTATGCTCTCACAGGACAACACAACGACAATCGTAACACAGACATTAAACAAACCGACAATCTTTATCCAAAACAAAATGAATTAAACGAAACTGTAGCATTCAGTCTGTTCATCCATCCATAAATCCATCCATCCATCCATCCATCTCCTTCCCTCCCCTCCCCTCCCCTCCCCTCCCATTCCATCCCTCCATACATTCCTCCACAAAACCGTTTTTTTATGACAGAAAACTTATTAATGAAAATAATACGCACACATTAAACAAACCAACAATCTTTATACAAAACAAAATGAATTAAAGGAAACTGTGGCAATCAGCATGTTCACCCATCACCCACCCACCCACCCACCCATACATCCATCCATCCATCCATCCATCCAAATGCTTTCTTATGAGATGAAAATTATAAAATATGTGCAAATGTAACAACTCAACAATTTAGCCAATACAAAATGAATTAAACGAAACTGTGGCATTCAGTGTGTTCATCCACCCATCCATCTGACCATCCAAGTAGCCATTCATCCATCCATCCATTTCACCCATCCATCCTTCCATCAAGCCGTCCATCCATCCATCTACCCAAACATCTACTATCCCATCAATCCACCCACCCATCCATCCACCATGAAACACCCATACATCCATCCATCCATTCACCTACGGAATCATGAAGTTGACCAGCATGATCCAGCCCCCGCACCACGAGAACCTGTCTGACATGAGCTGGCGGAAAGAGTCGATCACCCCGCGCTGTGTGTAGCGGCCAGTGGAATACTCCACCAGCAGCATGGGGA
>BTPG01000001.1:117670181-117693779 GCA_036245525.1 Semisulcospira habei | reverse complement strand
CCTCTGAAAACTGTGTCGTAGCGCCGGTGCCGCACACGGCGGCCCAGGGGTAGCATTTCTGGTACTGTCGCTTGTCGATGGAGATAGCGGTGTCGAAGTGCAACTTTTTTCTTAGCGATTATCAAGATCAGACGGTGCCGGATTGAAGAATCCGAAGCATTTCAGCTCTTCCTTTGCTTTTTCTCCGCCATGTACAACTTCGTTCAAGATCGAAAGCGAATCGCACGAGGCTGTATCCCATAATAGTATTATGGTGACGTCACATCAAGAAACGCGTTCAACATGTAGCGCGCACTTTGTAATAACATGCTGACACCACACATAAACTAACAGTTTGCCCGCCCTGTTACACTCGCACGGACCCCGGCGTCGGGTCGATTCTGAACGCAGCCGCGACTGAGCAATTCGTCACTAAAAATAGAACGACTGTCACCGACCTCTGTTATGGTACGCACAGTTCGAGTGATGTATTCGGCTACTGCCGCAAAGTGATGTTAGAGGCGGCTCGCGGTGGCAGGTCACGCGCCGGTGTACCTGATGTTCGGCTGGCGGTTTGCCGTTGGATTGGAAAACGCACGAGCCGCACTCGCATTTGGCGAGTGGGTATATTTTTTACTCGCCAAACAAAAACAAAAAAAAAAAAAATCACTCGCCATGGCGAGTAAATTACTCGCCATTTTCAGGGCTGCCCTTTCAATGCCGCTGGCCAGAAAACGAAACCATCGCGGATTACAACTTCTGGATAAGCCCGTCTGAGGCATGCAGATACCAATGTGGACAGCAAGAGGCGTAGATCTTCATGAGCCCCCGCAGTTGCGGGGGCTCATGAAGATATATGCCTCTTGCATTCGAGTGTTATTTGCTGCGTTAAAGGGGACCCGAGACCAACGTAATATGGAAACTTACGTTCTACCGGGTCCCCTTTAACTGAGACAGTTAACCCATATGAGACGTGCCGCCTCCAGATACGCGGCTTAAGCCGCGTATCCGGAGACGGCTCGTCTCGAATGAGTTAATCAGTTTGGGACGGAAATTCACTTAATCCCTTCCATTGCTTTTTTGCTGATGGAATTTCATTGTCATCCTGATTGATCGTTTTCATTATGTAGCCTGAATTCAAAGAGCAGCTCCCCTGAGAGACAGTTTAGATGTTTGGCGTTGAAATGAAAACAGATAGGAGCATTTCAAGAGGCAAGTTCTATTGTCCCAGTACAGAGAAAGCTATCGGACGCAAGTCATCCGAAGTGCGCCCGCGCACGACTGTCTTTTGACCGATCATTTCAGACTTCAAAGAAACAATTACACTTTATAGAATCATTTTCGATTTTTTTTCAATGACTGCACAAGTTTAAAGGGGCTGTCGCAATCCGACCGTGTAGAATGGATAGGGGTTGTTATTATTTTGCTTCGAAAGTCAGGTGCGGATCAGTTTCCTCGGGGGGGGGGGGGGGGGGCCGGGTCCAACTTTTTTTTGGGACCTTCAACCTGTCGCGAAAGGCCTCCCGCTAGCTAGACCTTGCTTCCAGTGGCCGAAAAATCAAACGAGGGGGGGGGGGGGGAGGGGAGTGGGGGGGAGGGGTACGCGTGTCAAGACTCTCACAACTCGCCAAAATATCAAACAAATTACGAGAAGGTCGGGGGGGGGGGGGGGGAGGGGGGGGGCTAAGGAAGCCGCGCCAGCCGTGAGTAATCCTCAACCTCCTCGCCAACCGCCGAAATATCGAACAGCAGAGGGCGGGGGGAGAGGGGTGAGGGAAGGTAGTGTTAAAAAAAGGCACCGCATTTTAAAGAATTTTGGTCGAAAAAAAAAAAAAAAGGAGACATCATCAGCACCGGATCCGCCCCAGGAAAGTATACAATTAGACCTTGCAAAGTAATTTCAGATTTTTTTCTCGACTGCATTGGAAGGCAACAACTAAAAAGTGGGGGTTGTCGTCATTTCGTTTTTGTTGTTTTTGTTGTTGTTTTGTCCTGTCAGCAAAGAAAGCACACAATTAGACTTTGCGAAGTCATATTTCCAATTTTTACTCGATTACAGTCACAATTAGATCTTGTTTGTAATTGTATCTGTTTCAGTCAGCTCGATATTTACGACGGATGTCTAATCAGCCTTCGAGGGGTGTGCGAGCCTGGATACTTCACCGCCGCGGAAAACACCGTCGCCTCGGTCAAAAGACAGATTGATCAGCAGCATGGGTGTAAGACTGCGACTGAGAACTATGCAATACGTAATTAACTCTAAGACACGTACCACAGCGGGAGATGTATCAACTTTCATGGCTCAAGGGTAGTGCCAGATTAGCTTGGCGTCTGGAATGATCGTTCAATGGTAGTGCCAGATTAGCTTGGCGCCTGGGAAGGCGCCAAGCTAATCTGGCGCTACCATTGAACGATCATGGCCTATTCGTCTCCCACCGATGGTACCCATATATAGCGCGTTTGCAATGCTCGTGAACCAATTTTTTAGCACAATGTTTTTTTTTTGGGGGAAGAGAATTTTGTTCCGCTTGTTTGAGAGAAAGTTTTAAAAATGAATGCTACGTTTCCATTTAAGCACGAACCCGATGCGAATACGATCCGAACCCGAAACAGCATTTCCAATTTTCGTTCAAATTTGTGTTGTGTGTGTTTCCATGTAAACGTGCGACATCCGAATACCGCCTTTGTCGGAACTGAGGGCGCAAGGGTAGATTGGTGCGAGAACGTGCGACATTATATCGGGGGTTCTTTCTCCGGGTACTCCGGCTCTTCCTCCCCCTCCACTTTGGTATCAGTTTCAGTCCATTTATTCAAATTTCAAATACAAATGATTTTGAATTTCCAAAAACTACAGTAGCTCGCTTGAGCTTGCCCTTAGCACCACGTGAAAGTTCTGTGTTTACGTTCAGTGTGTGAGTGAATGCGCGTGATTCACGTGAGCGTGCTTGTTGGGTTCAGTTCGCGGCGGCGCTTTGAGCCGATTTTCAATTGGGATAAAGCGCCTATTTAATGCGCTTATTATTATTATTATTATTATTATATGACAAACCTTACGTCATTCTCATATGAACACATCCTACATCCTAAAATTCGCTCCCCTGAGCCACTAAAACCGTTTCGTGTTTTCGCTCCCAGTGTTTAGTGGTTTTTCGTTGGATGTACTGTGTTTTCGTGTGTTGAAAGTCTGCTGAGTATCGTATAAGAGTGCGCTGATTAGGATTATGCTTGTGTTTCGTCGGATCTGGTTGCTGTTTGAGTGGTATCGTATTGAATTGTGTCTGTCATTTGAATTTTGTTTACGTCGCCATTTTGCTTCTTCCGCAGCGTGGGTTCGCCGGGCCTTTTCCGCGCCCTGTTTTCATGTGCTGCGTGCTAGTGTGTGATATGTTTACTGTGTGAGTCTGTTTGCCACCCGTGGATGCATCTGCTGCTTGGTTGTTGTAGACTTGTTCGTGTTCCTACCGTTCTATAGGTTTACGTGTGCTCTCTCGTCGACATCTCGCCCTTCCCACTTTCGGCGCCATTGCCCGATCTCGCCGCTGACCGACCGGAAATCAGGTCGCTCCCCTACCACACCGCTCACACACACACCGGCACACACACACACACACACACACACACACACACACACACACACACACACACACACACACACACACACACACACACACACTCACACACACACACACACACACACACACACACACACACACACACACACTTACTCACACACACACACACACCCTACTGAACCCTCTTCTCGTCTTCCTCTTTCTTGTCCTCACAAACAATCATGCTCATCAAATACACACGCCAACAACTGCTATCTCTACGTCGTCACGCCACCTACTGCGCGGCCGGTGCCGCTGATATTGTTGCAGATGCCTTATGCGGCATCCGATCGCGAAAGAGAGGCCACAGGGGCGGAATTAGCAAAAGGCGGGACTCACCACCACAAACACAAGCACACACTTCTTCCCCTTTTCCTATGCCCTTCCACCCCTTCCTCCTCCCCCCGCCTCCTCGATTTCTCCACTTCCCTTTCTTCTTCTCCATTTCCTTTCCACTCTTGCTCATCTACTGCTCCCTGCTTTCCTCGGCCGCCCCCTCCCCCGCCCTCCTCCCACTTCCTCCCCTCATCCCCTCCTCTTTCGCCTGCTTTTTCCTCCTCGTCCCCTCTCCCCCCTTTCTTCTCCCCTTCGCCCTCCCCCTCCCTCTACCTCAGCTTTTCCTACTCCCCTTCCTCCTCCTCCCCCCTCCCCCCTCACCTCCTCTCGCATCCTCTTTTTTGCCCGGTTCTTCTTCCCCGTCTTTTCCTCCTCCCCCCTCTCCCCCTCCCCCCTCCTTCCCCCCTCCATCCTCTTTCCCCTCTCCCCACCCTCCTCTTTCTTTGTCCTCTTCTTCGTCCGTTTCTTCTCCCTCTTCCTCTTCTGGCTCATCCAACCTAAAACTGTGTCTGTTCAATGCACAGTCTGTCTGCAAAGATGGCAAAGCCGACGTGATTTCAGATTTCATCCTAGACAATGACCTAGATGTTGTCGTGATCACCGAAACGTGGCTCCGCTCAGCTGGCGATGAACCCATCATCGCCAGCGTCACTCCGAGTGGCTACCGCCTGGCCTCCTTCCCGCGTGCTTCCAGAGGGGGTGGCATTGCCATCAACTACAGGGACTGTCTTTCTGCTCACCTCTCCTTCTCTCAGTCTCTCCCTTTTGCTCATCCCTCCTTTGAATCTGTCGAGGCCGTAGCAACACTCCCTGGCCAGTCCCTTATCTTCTCATGTATCTATCGCCCCCCTCCAAGCTCTCAAAACAAACTCACAAACTCCATGTTCCTCACCGAGTTCGATCTCCTCCTCGACCACTACAGCACACGACCCGGAAAACACATCCTTCTTGGCGACTTTAACTTCCACTTCGATAAACCCGACCACCCCGACACAAAACGCCTTTGCACGTCACTTTCAAACCACGATCTTACACAGCACATCACTAAACCCATCCACCGGCTCGGCCACACCCTCGACTGGATCATCACCCGCACCTCCGATCAACTCTTCCTCGACTCTGACACCTCTTCTGTGCTTCCCTCCGACCACCTCGCTATTCTCGTCGCCCTCAACCTACCTCCCCCGAAAAAAACCAAGCTCTTTGTCTCTCGTCGCAAACTAAAATCTGTTAACCGAGAGAACTTCTTCGACGAAGCTGTCGACCTTCTCTTGGACCCCGCCTCCTCTCCCGATCTTGCATCCCATTTCGATTCCTCCCTTCGAAAACTTCTAGACACCCATGCCCCTGTCACCACCTGCTCCATACCCAACCGACTCCCCTCCCCCTGGCTCACTGACGACATAGCTGAGGCCAAGCGCGAGCGTCGACAAGCGGAACGCCGCTGGCGCTCATCTGACCTCACCGTTCACAGAGAGATCTTCCAAACCACCAGATCCAAAGTCTGCAGAATGATCTCCGACTCCAAACGCAAACACCTTCAAAACAAAATCCTGGAATCCATTTCTTCCAAAACCCTCTACGCTACCATGAACACACTCCTAGGCACTTCTAAAGACTCTCCTCTTCCCAACACACACAGCAAAGAAGAACTTCCGTCCGCTTTTTCCTAATATTTCTCCGACAAAATCCAAACTCTGCGCAACACACTCGACACTCTGCCTTCTCCGCCTTGCCCTCCCGACCCCATTTTTTCCGGCACTCCCCTCTCGTCCTTCCGCCCCATCTCTCAGGATGAAGTCCTCAAGACCATAAAGTCCATGCCTTTCAAAACCTGCGAACTTGACCCCCTCCCAGATTCCCTCTACCGGGACGGCCTCCCAAAACTTTTGCCCTTCATTACCGACATCATCAACACATCTCTAGAGAATGGCTCCGTCCCCGATATCTTCAAGTCCGCCATCGTCCGTCCTCTTCTCAAAAAACACAACCTCGACCCAAACGAACTCAAGAACTACCGACCAGTCTCCAATCTCTCTTTCCTGTCCAAGCTTCTTGAGAAGGTTGTCCTCAACCAACTCAACCTCCACCTCGCCGACAACCTCCTCAGTCCCTTCCAGTCCGCCTATCGCAAACATCACAGCACTGAAACAGCCCTTCTACATCTCCTAAACGACCTGCTTCTCTCCACTGACTCGGGCAACATCTCCCTTCTTACGCTACTCGATCTCTCTGCCGCGTTCGACACCATAGACCACTCTATCCTCCTCCACCGCCTTCACCACTCCTTTGGCATCACTGACTCTGCTCACTCCTGGTTTCTCTCCTACCTCTCCGACAGACAGCAGTCCGTCACCATCGACGGCGTCTCCTCCAACCCAGTCAGGCTCTCCTGCGGCGTTCCACAGGGTCCGTCCTGGGCCCGGTCCTTTTCACACTCTACACCTCCCCCCTGTCCAACATCATCCAGTCTCACCACATACACCACCACCTCTACGCCGATGACTAACAACTACTAGACAAAGACAAACTCGACAACACTCAGACACTACTGACTCGCACGGCTGACTGCTATGAAGACGTGAAAAACTGGATGACAGCAAACAAGCTCAAACTGAACGACGACAAAACGGAAGCCATGCTGGTAGGCACTCGCCAGAAACTTTCCCAGCTCCCTCCCTCTCTCCACCTTCAACTCGACAGCACCCCAATCTCCCTCTCTGACTCGGTCAAGAACCTTGGCGTTATCCTCGATTCCTCTCTTTCTATGACCAGCTTCGTCTCCGCCACGGCCCAGGCATGTTATTTCCACCTCCGCCGCATCAGTCAGATCAGAAAATACCTCACTACCGAAGCTGCCACCAAACTCGCTGTCTCTCTCATCTTATCTCGCATCGACTACTGCAACTCTCTTCTTTCCGGCCTTCCTCACTCCACCACTCTCACTCTCCAGCGCGTCCAGAACAATGCTGCCCGCCTCGTCCTCAGAAAGAAAAAATCCGACCACATCACTCCCCTGCTCAAACTCCTTCACCGGCTCCCCATCCCCCAACGCATCCAATACAAGATTCTGTCTCTCTGCTACAACTCCCTGAACAACTACGCTCCTGCCTATCTCTCCAACTTACTTCACCCCTACACTCCTCCCCGCTCCCTCCGCTCCGCCTCCGACCCTCTCCGCCTCCTCATCCCCCGCACCAAACTCAGCACTTTCGGCCCCCGCTCCTTCTCAGTATACGGCGGACCATCCACCTGGAACACTCTCTCACTCTCTCTCCGTCAGAAACACTCGCTCTCCTCCTTCCAGTCCGCCCTCAAAACTCACCTCTTTCAACAGTTCTAGCACTATATAACCACACTCCCCACCCCAAGCTGACCGTCGTAATGTTTTTCCACTTTTTGTGTTACGTGGAGTCATTGTCTAAAGCATGCGCATGCGTGTGCGAGTGGTAAAAGAGCAAGACCGGTCCCACCCAGGTATGCATCCGGTCACTCTGGTCCCTTGTGGTAAGAAAGCAAGACCGGTCCCACCCAGGTATGCATCCTGTCACTCTGGTCCCGACGCCTGTTTATTCTCCGAGTTGTTGGTGGTCGCTGCTGTCGCATGCGTTGTGTTATGTGAAGCACTCGGGAGGCGTTTCGATCGGTATTCGTAGTCTGTGACTACAGGCTCCGATATACTCGTCAGGGAACCGGCCTATTGTTGTAGAGGGCTGTCGTTTAAGTGGGTGGGTGCGTTGATAATGTCGTAGAGGGTTGTCGTTTAAGTTGGTGGGTGCGTTGTTAGTGTCGTGTTGTTGGAGTTAACCTGCGTGTTTCTCCTTATCCGTTCGTGGGATTCCGTCTCTTGAAGTCTGGAAGAGGAATCGCGGATTGGGCAGTGTAGTGGGCTGTGCTTAAGGGTTACGTAGTTTTCCTGGTCCGATGAGTTTAGGGTGACGGGCAGTTGTTGGTTGTGAAATGTGGCCGTTTTTTCTTTGACGCGGTAGTAGATCCTTGTTAATCCGGCTTGATCGTCCCGTTGGAGTATGATCGTGGGTTAAACCGCTTTCTTTTCCTCCGTCTCGTTGTCTTTAGGGCTGACGCGGGGAGAGGAGATAAGCTTGTATCGTTGCTCCGGGCTGTCTGTGGGGAATTAGGCGTAACGTTGCTTGCTTTCTTCGTGGCAGCGGGTCTGATTCTCGTTGGGTCCATGGGGCAAACTGGATTACGTGGAGTACTGTATGCTTCTTAAATCCTTTTCTTACCCTAGTTGGGGTGGGTGGCTGAGAGTCCCCTACGGGGTTTGAGCTTCATGCTGTGTGTGTGGTTGGTTTCCCTGTCGTTGAGAGCGAGAGTGTGAAGGGGGATTAAACGTGATGAGCTTTGTCGTTGGTTGGTGGATGGGGTGCCCTGTTTAGGGTCGATGGTTTCTAATCCTTGCTTGGAGGGCCGTTGTTGCCGTGGTGGTTAGTTGTTGTTTGCGGCGTCGTCTTCTAGTGTTTTCTTTATGTCCGTGGCTGACACGGCTGTGTCTCTCTTTGTGTTGAGTTTCGCTGATATAATCAAGTCCTTTATGCTTTTATGTCGTTTATAGGCGATCAGCGGTGGGTTGGGGAAGAGTGTTTTACACTCTGGGTCTCTCGTCATGTGGTGCCAGTGTGTTTAGATTTTCCTTTGTAGGTGCTTGATACTGGGGTAGTATGGGGTGACCATGACCAGAGGTGTTTTTCCTGCTTTCTTCGGTCTTTCCGCTAGGAGTTGTTTTTTGTCTTTCGCGAGTACTGTGTCCGTTTCTTGCGTGAGTTCCGTCTGTTTGTATCCCCGGTCCGTCATTTTGTCGTGGAACAGATGGATCTGTTCGTGTAGGTCTGTTCTGTTGCTGTTAGTCCTCATATATCTTGTTGTTTCCCCCCGGATCAGAGCTTTAAAGACGTGTTGAGGGTGAGCTGAATCCCTTTGTAGGTATTGATAAGTTTCTGTCGGTTTTCTGTATGTTTTGATGTCCAGTATTCCTTCACGCTCAAAACGCTCTCCCTTGTAAACTTGAGTGTCCAGGAAGGTAGCTGTATGGTCTTCGATTGTGTATGTGAATTTCAGGAGTGGGTGATAGGAGTTGGCGAGGTTAAAAAACCTGTTGATGGTGTCATTGTCCGCATTCCACATTTGGAAGCCGTCATCTCTGTATCTTCCGTTCCAAATGATTTTCTCTCTCTCCTCAAAAAGGTTGATGATATTGTTCAATATTATGCCCATATTGATGTCGTAGGCTTCCGGTGAAACTTTAGAGCCCATCGGGGCGCCGATAATTTGTCGGTAGAGCTGTCCATTGAAGGTGAAGACGTGTTCGTGAGGATAGTCTCCAGGAATCTGAGGAGGTGGTGTTTTTCAATCGGTGGCATAGGTGGTGTTTCAACTATGTCCGGGACTGTTTGGTTCACTGCCTCCAGCAATTCGTGGAATTCCATGTTACTGTACATCGATGTGACGTCATAGCATACTAGCTTAGTTTCTCGGGGGATCCTTGTTTGTTCAATTTTATTAATGAACGCCGGTGTGTCTTTGATGTATGTAGGTTGTTTTTGTACGAACGGTAGTAGGTGGAGATCCACTAAATTTCGCTATAGCTATAGTCGGGCTTGCTGACTGCGCCACGATTGGGCGACCCGCTATAATTCTCCCTTGCATTCCATTTTTCTCCATGTCATCCAACATCTCTGTTGGGTGTTTGTGGATTTTGGGAAGTAGGTAGAAGGAGGCTGTGTTTTTGTAGGTTTCCGTTTGTCGTAGGAACTTGTAGGTTTGTTTGTCTATCTTCTTGGTTCTGTATAGTGTCTCAGATGTGTTGAGGATTTCGGCTATGATGGCCTCTGTGTTTGCCGCATCTGTTTTCTCGTAGTGTATTCCGTCCTCCAGTTGTCTCAAACCCTCCCTGATGTAATCGTCTCTGTTGAGGAGTACGATTGTGCTGTTTTTGTCGGCTTTTTTTAAAACGATGTCCGTATTATTTTTGAGTGCCTTGAGTGCTTCACGTTCCTCTCTCGTGAAATTGCTTCGTGTGCTTGACATGCTGACGTGCGTTAATTCTTCCTTTGTGTTGCTGATGTATTGTTCAATTGGACCGTTTGCCCTTTGTGGGGTGTACCCTGAGCTAAACTGTAGTGGGTGTGGAATCCGCTCAGATTTGTCCTGATTCTGAAAATGGTATTTGCAGCGCATCTTACGGGTGAGTTCGTCAAATGCTGATATGATTTCGTTCTTGGCTCGTTTGTTGTTTGGGACTGGAATAAATTTCAGTCCTTTTCCCAGCGCTCGAATTTCCGGGTCCGTGAGTTTGTGTTTGGAGAAGTTCCGAATAAATTTTCTTGCTTCCTTTGTCTTCTCCTTGAGAGTTGCTGTGTTGGTGTGACCACCGTTTTGTCTGTATTTGTGTCGTTGCGCCTTCGCTTTCTTGTGCCTCCTGTTAAAGTGCCTCGCCATGAGTGCTCAATCCAATGGTCCTTAACCGGGTAGTGAAAGTTGGTTAGCTTTTAACCCTTTACTTCCCAAGCTGAAAAATGTGTTTGGGGAAAAATTTCTCAGTTCGGTGTGGTGAGAGATGGGGGTTCCGACTGCCCTTAAATGCGTGTGGGGAGTGGGTCTCACCCACCCTCTTATAGGTGTGGGAGTCGGTCTCAACCACCCTATTATAGGTGTGGGAGTGGGTCTCAACCACCCTATTATAGGTGTGGGAGGGCGGGTCTCAACCACCCTATTATAGGTGTGGGAGAATAGTCGAAGAGTTCCTTCTTGCTTGTGGTTTTCCTGTTGATTTGGAGTCTTGGGTCTTGCTTGCTTGGTCGTTTCTTGTTTCCTCCACCCTTTATCAGGTGTGGGTCTCAACCACCCTATTATAGGTGTGGGAGGGTGAGTCTCAACCACCCTATTATAGGTGTGGGAGAAAAGTTGACGAGTTCCTTCTTGCTTGTGGTCTTCCGTTGATTTGAAGTCCTGGGCTTCGGTTGCTTGGTTGTTTCTTGTCGAGTGGGGCTGGCGGCTGTAGTCGGCTTTGTGGTTCTGTTGTTGTATCCAGCTTACTGTCCCACTGCACTGAAAGTGATCAGGGACTAGTAGTTTTGGCGTGGTAGTTGAGCAGTCTTTACGTAGGTAGTCTTGACGTAGATTGTGGTTTTGGCGTGGTGATTTTAGCAGTCTTTACGTGGATTGTAGTTTTGGTGTTGGTGTTGCTCCGTTGCGCTACTGTCTGGTGGTGCTGCCGAGGCCGGGTGGTTGGTGGTGCAGGAGGCGTGTGGTAGGCCGGAGGCCGTCGCCTATCGCCAGGCTGGTGGGTGGAGGTGTGCCAGCCACTCCAGTAGATGTTGTAGGAGTGGTGGCGGTGGTGGTGGGGGTGGCCGGGGGACCCATGGCCGGGTGAAGATGGGTCTGGAGGGGTAGGGTGGTGGTGGTGGCGGCCAGTCGAATCTTGGTCGAGAGGTCGGTCGTTGGCGTGGACGGGGTGGGTAACAGTGTTGCGGTGGCAGCCGCATGTGTGGTGGCGGCGTGGCGAGGAGTGGTGGGCGTTGTTGCCTGAGGTGCTTTGGCGGTCGGTTGCGTCGTCTTCTTTGCTGGTGTGGGCCGGTGGTGGAGCCGTTGCCCACTTGTGCTGGTGGTTGTTGTTGGGGGGGCGGGTCCGTGCCCGCATCTTGGATGTCTGTGGCTTCAGTCGCTGTGTTTTGGTCCTGCGTTTCTATTGGCGTGGTGCTGGTTGTTTGTTCCGCTGTCCGGGGGGAGTCGATGGTAGTTTGGCTCCCCGTTTCCGTTGATAGGGCTGTGACCTGGCTGGCCGTGTCCTGTGGCTTGGGGGGCTCGAGGTCTTTGATGGCACCCGAGTGTACCAGCCACCGGGCGGCGACTAGCGCTCGGTGATATGGGCTGCCATCTATCGCCGTGATGACTGGGACGACATCTTGTAATAGTAGCACCAGCTCCCCGAAATCGATCCCTCTGAGCCGAGTCGCCTCCTCCTCCGATGTAGTCGACCGCTCCCGAGTTATTGATTCGGGGATTGTGACCGGCGGTGGGGAGTATGAGGACTCGGCCCATGACGAGTGCTCCGAAGAAGGGTCTTCTGGTGGCGAAGGGGGGCGGGCAGGCACGGCCTTAGCCTTGCCGGCCTTTTTGGCGCCTTTGGAACTGACTTTCGGTGGCATGGTGTCTCTCCTCGCGGCGGTGTCTCTCTGTGTCTCTTTGTGGTTCCGTTCCGTCTGTGGCTTTATAGGGTGCGGGTAGGCGGCTTGACGGCGCAGCGCGCGCGTCGGTGACGCGTGGTCGAATCCTAATGGTCGGCTGTCGTCTGAGTGGTGTCGCTCGCTGTTTGTGCCGTGGGGTGTGTGAGCGGTCCAATTGTTGTGCCCTAAGTCACAGACCTAAAAGTGCCTATGTGGGCCGTTTCCTCACGGGTGTGTGGGAAATCGTTTCGATTACTCCCTGTGTTCCTCTTAATCGGTAGAGAATCTGGTTTTGCTTGATGAGTTTTGGTGGTCGGTGTGTGCCATTACTCCACGCCCTGCATTCTGGTGTCTTTTTGGCTCTGTGTTATGTATCATTTCAGCGTTTCGGTCGAGGTAGTCGGTGAAACCCCTATACCCTCATTGTCGATGGTCGGTGTGTGTTTGTGGTCTCCTCCCTTGTCCAATTACCTCTGTGTTTTGTTGTATCCGGTGTGTCCCGTGTTATTGTCCTAGTAGCCGAAGCAACCTCCTGTACCTTGTTGTTTTGTTCTTGGAGTTACGTGGTGTCGAAGCTCGTGCAGCTTCCGTTCGTAGACAGTTCTGTTCCATTTAATTAAAGTTTGTCCCTTTCCTTTTTCGTCGTTTTAGGGTATGCTTCTTTACTTTTATCTGGTGTGTCTTCACATGTGTGTGAGAGACTGGACAAATGTTCGAATGCGTGGTCTGTCATGTTCGTCGGTCTAGTTGTTGATGGTGACGTATCGTTTAGGTTGTCGTTAGTCGTTTCGTACCCCGTAGGGATGACTTAAGGTGTTTTGTTGTGGGTGTTGTGCTTCGATCCGTTTTATCTTTTTTCCTGTCCTGGTGTTGTTTGACTAGGGTCAAGTCTTCCAATACGTCGAAAAGTGTCTAGTTGTGGGAGGTGTGGGGGTATGGTTGGATGCGTGTCCCCTTGGGACTTAGGAGCCAAGACCAGAAAAGAGAAGAAGCCAGTCCATTCTTTGGAGGACTGATTGCCCTGAAAAGGGCCTAAAGATGCGACGTAATAGGGCATCTAAGGACGCCTCTGTCGTCCTTGTGGGTGAGGGCGGCGGGAAACGGAGTAAGGCTGGTTGTCGTATGGCCTGCGTCTCTCCGGCCTGGTCTCTTCTCGTGGTCGTCTACTTGGTGGGGGTGCCATTCTCGGTGCCGCTCTGGTCGTAGGTCTCTCGTTGTCTCCATCGTTGATCTCTTCTTTCCGAAAGTTGGCAAACTGCTGCCTAACTCTGTCGCCTTGTTTTTTGATCGCTGCTTGGGCTTCATGCGCTGCCATTTTCGCCGCCGTCAGAGTGTCGTCTTTGATTTGGCCGCTGAGGGAAGAGCTCGCTTTCTGGAGTAGGTGGCTGATTCTTGCATTCTCTGCTTTCTGTCGCTCGGTGAGGTAGGTCGTAATCTCCTCTGCCATTTTTTTCGACGTGTGTCGCAGCTATTTTGTTAATCTCTGCGATGATTTCTTTGGCTCGGCCTGCTGTTCCCCCAACTCGCAAGTTGATGTTCTTCGGCGGAAGATAAGGTGGAAGGTCGCCGTGTGCCATGTAGATCTCCAAGGTTTCCTTAGCTGTGGTGACATCCCTCCAAGTTGCCAAAGCTTCTTTTAAGGTGTCCTTAGATGGCATTTCTCCCGATTCGTTGTCTTGTAGTAGGGCGTCGAAGGCGCTGGGCAGTGGGGTGGTTGAAGCCTCGTTGACTCCGTGGTTGGCCATAGTGTTTTCCGGTGTGGTAGATGATGAAGGCTTCCGCTTTCGCAGTCCGCTTGGTCTCATTGTCGAGTGGCGAGGCTTCTTGGGGGTTCGGGTAATATAGGTCCCGATTCATCCCGCGGGCTTGTTAAGTATAATCCTCATTGGTGTATAATCCAGTTTTGAGTGGTCGGCGTCTCCGTTGTTGTTTGAAGTGTATGGGGGTTGGGCAGCCCCCCGGCGTTTTGTTTGGCGGTCTCCTGTCCGTTTTATGATGAAGCATCCAATTCGTGGTTGTTAATCCCTAGGAGGATCAGTAGTTTAATCTGTGGTCGTTAATCCCATGGAGATTAGGCGTGGGTGAAACCAAAATGACTGGTTTTGCACATTGCTGAGGATAGCAAACGCCCCTAAAAAATTCGGGTGGCTATTCACGGGTCCTAGTCAGGTCGGTGCTACGCACCTTCAGTCTAGTGGTAAGAAAGCAAGACCGGTCCCACCCAGGTATGCATCCTGTCACTCTGGTCCCGACGCCTGTTTATTCTCCGAGTTGTTGGTGGTCGCTGCTGTCGCATGCGTTGTGTTATGTGAAGCACTCGGGAGGCGTTTCGATCGGTATTCGTAGTCTGTGACTACAGGCTCCGATATACTCGTCAGGGAACCGGCCTATTGTTGTAGAGGGCTGTCGTTTAAGTGGGTGGGTGCGTTGATAATGTCGTAGAGGGTTGTCGTTTAAGTTGGTGGGTGCGTTGTTAGTGTCGTGTTGTTGGAGTTAACCTGCGTGTTTCTGCGGGGACCAGAGTGACAGGATGCATACCTGGGTGGGACCGGTCTTGCTTTCTTACCACTTTGACTCGACAATGAGACCAAGCGGACTGCGAAAGCGGAAGCCTTCATCATCTACCACACCGGAAAACACTATGGCCAACCACGGAGTCAACGAGGCTTCAACCACCCCACTGCCCAGCGCCTTCGACGCCCTACTACAAGACAACGAATCGGGAGAAATGCCATCTAAGGACACCTTAAAAGAAGCTTTGGCAACTTGGAGGGATGTCACCACAGCTAAGGAAACCTTGGAGATCTACATGGCACACGGCGACCTTCCACCTTATCTTCCGCCGAAGAACATCAACTTGCGAGTTGGGGGAACAGCAGGCCGAGCCAAAGAAATCATCGCAGAGATTAACAAAATAGCTGCGACACACGTCGAAAAAATGGCAGAGGAGATTACGACCTACCTCACCGAGCGACAGAAAGCAGAGAATGCAAGAATCAGCCACCTACTCCAGAAAGCGAGCTCTTCCCTCAGCGGCCAAATCAAAGACGACACTCTGACGGCGGCGAAAATGGCAGCGCATGAAGCCCAAGCAGCGATCAAAAAACAAGGCGACAGAGTTAGGCAGCAGTTTGCCAACTTTCGGAAAGAAGAGATCAACGATGGAGACAACGAAAGACCTACGACCAGAGCGGCACCGAGAATGGCACCCCCACCAAGTAGACGACCACGAGAAGAGACCAGGCCGGAGAGACGCAGGCCATACGACAACCAGCCTTACTCCGTTTCCCGCCGCCCTCACCCACAAGGACGACAGAGGCGTCCTTAGATGCCCTATTACGTCGCATCTTTAGGCCCTTTTCAGGGCAATCAGTCCTCCAAAGAATGGACTGGCTTCTTCTCTTTTCTGGTCTTGGCTCCTAAGTCCCAAGGGGACACGCATCCAACCATACCCCCACACCTCCCACAACTAGACACTTTTCGACGTATTGGAAGACTTGACCCTAGTCAAACAACACCAGGACAGGAAAAAAGATAAAACGGATCGAAGCACAACACCCACAACCAAACACCTTAAGTCATCCCTACGGGGTACGAAACGACTAACGACAACCTAAACGATACGTCACCATCAACAACTAGACCGACGAACATGACAGACCACGCATTCGAACATTTGTCCAGTCTCTCACACACATGTGAAGACACACCAGATAAAAGTAAAGAAGCATACCCTAAAACGACGAAAAAGGAAAGGGACAAACTTTAATTAAATGGAACAGAACTGTCTACGAACGGAAGCTGCACGAGCTTCGACACCACGTAACTCCAAGAACAAAACAACAAGGTACAGGAGGTTGCTTCGGCTACTAGGACAATAACACGGGACACACCGGATACAACAAAACACAGAGGTAATTGGACAAGGGAGGAGACCACAAACACACACCGACCATCGACAATGAGGGTATAGGGGTTTCACCGACTACCTCGACCGAAACGCTGAAATGATACATAACACAGAGCCAAAAAGACACCAGAATGCAGGGCGTGGAGTAATGGCACACACCGACCACCAAAACTCATCAAGCAAAACCAGATTATCTACCGATTAAGAGGAACACAGGGAGTAATCGAAACGATTTCCCACACACCCGTGAGGAAACGGCCCACATAGGCACTTTTAGGTCTGTGACTTAGGGCACAACAATTGGACCGCTCACACACCCCACGGCACAAACAGCGAGCGACACCACTCAGACGACAGCCGACCATTAGGATTCGACCACGCGTCACCGACGCGCGCGCTGCGCCGTCAAGCCGCCTACCCGCACCCTATAAAGCCACAGACGGAACGGAACCACAAAGCCGACTACAGCTGCCAGCCCCACTCGACAAGAAACAACCAAGCAACCGAAGCCCAGGACTTCAAATCAACGGAAGACCACAAGCAAGAAGGAACTCGTCAACTTTTCTCCCACACCTATAATAGGGTGGTTGAGACTCACCCTCCCACACCTATAATAGGGTGGTTGAGACCCACACCTGATAAAGGGTGGATGAAACAAGAAACGACCAAGCAAGCAAGGCCCAAGACTCCAAATCAACAGGAAAACCACAAGCAAGAAGGAACTCTTCGACTATTCTCCCACACCTATAATAGGGTGGTTGAGACCCGCCCTCCCACACCTATAATAGGGTGGTTGAGACCCACTCCCACACCTATAATAGGGTGGTTGAGACCGACTCCCACACCTATAAGAGGGTGGGTGAGACCCACTCCCCACACGCATTTAAGGGCAGTCGGAACCCCCATCTCTCACCACACCGAACTGAGAAATTTTTCCCCAAACACATTTTTCAGCTTGGGAAGTAAAGGGTTAAAAGCTAACCAACTTTCACTACCCGGCTAAGGACCATTGGATTGAGCACTCATGGCGAGGCACTTTAACAGGAGGCACAAGAAAGCGAAGGCGCAACGACACAAATACAGACAAAACGGTGGTCACACCAACACAGCAACTCTCAAGGAGAAGACAAAGGAAGCAAGAAAATTTATTCGGAACTTCTCCAAACACAAACTCACGGACCCGGAAATTCGAGGGACCAGAGTGACTGGATGCATACCTGGGTGGGACCGGTCTTGCTTTCTTACCGCTTAGAGTTATAATTATTATAAGATAAGCGCATTATAAATACCGTAATTATTATTATTATTATTTATTTCACAGTCGAATGGAAAGTCCGGGCCCCTTTTGGACGTATGAAAACACACTGTCATAAAAACGAAGTGCACCAGCGTTTCAGTTTCGGACCAGCTTCGGATCATATTCTTATCGGATTCCTGCTTATGGAAACGTAGCTTAAATAGGAAAACTAAAAGACAGTCGATGTTGCGATAGTGGTGTTAATCAAAGCATATGTGAAAACATGTTTAAAAAAAATCAATGTATATTTGAAAAAAACAACAACTAAATAACTTAACTGATTGATTAAAGGGTCGGTTCCAGAAGGTACTCCTCGGGTATAGCCGCAGCGTGAGCGACACAATGCTTTCACGATGATGGACGGCGAGAAATCAAATGACGCGTCGCTTTGAGTGATTCTTTCGAAGTTAACGTCGACAGCACCGGAGTGAAAACAGACGGCAGTAACGGGCGGATTATGGGGGATAGGAGTAGCTACAGTTTGCCCATAGAGCACGACCTGAACACTGATCAGTTCCGGCAGGCGCACCGCAACTGTGCCACTTCGATTTGCCAGGACCTCTGAACGCACATGCTGTAGAACAAGCCCGTCGAGTCCTTTTGTTCGGACAAATGACGCGCCGGGGCTGCGCGCGCATTGCATGCGTCTGCCGACGGTTTAGTACCTTGGTGTCGGTAGCAACTTTTGTCGAGGTGATTCCTTCCGGAATCACCTCGACAAAAATCGCTACCGACAAAGGATTAAAATTGTTTGAATTTTGCAGGTACTGCGCCCCCACCCACCACCACTGTACCACCACCACCAATAACAACAACAACAACGACAACAACAAAGAGCCCGCCGCTTTTGTTCTCTATCGGACCTAGCACGGAAAAACCAACTACGACGACCACAACAACGACGACGACAAAACCCACTACGACAACAATCACGCCGACGACTACCACAACAACAACAACAAAGAGTCCGCCACTGTTGTCTTCCATAAAGCCAAGCACAGACCAACCAACAACAACGACTACAACGACAACTAAACCCACTACAACAACCACACCAACGACTACCACAACAACACCAACAACGACGACCACAACGACAACTAATCCCACTACAACAACCACACCAACGACTACCACAACAACACCAACAACGACGACCACAACGACAACTAATCCCACTACAACAACCACACCAACGACTACCACAACAACACCAACAACAACGACCACGACCACAACTAAACCCACTTCAACAACCACACCAACGACTACCACAACAACACCAACAACCACGACGACAATACCGACAACGACGACTACGACAACAACAACAACAGCGATAGAAACTACAACTACGCCAGCAATAACTTCAACGGCAAGACCAACAACGACGACGACGACACCACCTCCAACACCAGCACCAACAACAACTATTGTAACTCAGAAACAAGCGGCCGTTACGGAAGTTCCAAACGCATCTACAACCACCACACTTTCATCAACAACAACAACGACAGCTACATCAACGACAACGAGAACAACAACAACAACAGCAAAGCCAGATGCCACGCCCTCACCAGGAACTACCACAAAAACAACAACTGCGACGACAACAACAACATCCACAGCGAGACCAACAACCCCCATGCCCCCAGTATCGGAAGTCCCTTCAGAACCTGGCGGCGCTAGGCAATTTAGTGGTAAGGACAAACACCGGAATTGTTCTGCGCACTGCTGAGAAAAACCGGAAACACCATCCAACTGCAAGAGGTATAGATCCTCATGAGCCCCCGCAATTGCGGGGGCTCATGAGGATCTATGCCTCTTGCTGACACCACTATGAACACAAGTTCCATGTATACTTGGACAGCTGGAAATCTTAGACGTTGAATTTTGACGACGATTTCCCCAACACAGTCTGCGTCCACTGGCGGTGAAGGGGTTAAACCCTTTGGCTGTCAGTAGTGCCTTTTGTCGAGGTGATTCCTTGCAGGGATCACCTCGACAAAAAGCTCTACTGACGCCCAAGGATTAACCTACTTCCTGTTACAGGCAATAACATGGGTTTCCAGATATATTTTTTTATCCAAAAGCTATTGAGGAGGGGTTGTGGGGGCGGGGGGGGGGGTGGGGGGGGGAGGCCAGGGGACAATGAATATTTTCATTGGGAAGGGGTGGGGGAGGGGAGGGGCCGGGGGGTTCTGCGCCACTCCCATTCACTTCGTAGTTAAAGAGCGCGGGTCATACTATGTATATTACCTGAGAAAACTGAAATTTCCTAGAATTCCCCACACATTTAAACGACAAAAGCCGCAGCGGAAAGTAAATAATTTGATGGGGGTTTTTTCCCCGTCGGACAGTTTAGGTCATTTAGAGGTCAGTTTACCCTGGTACAATTCATAATATGTTCGGTGTGGTGTAAAGCGTCTTCTCGTGTGCGTCGTACGAAAGTTGCGTAATGAGGTTTTTCTCCCCCGTCGGACAGTTTGGGTCATTTAGCGTTCTGTTCACCCTGGTACAATTCATAATATGTTCGGTGTGGTGTAAAGCGTCTTCTCGTGTGCGTCGTACGAAAGTTGCGTAATGACGTTTTTCTCCCCCGTCGGACAGTTTGGGTCATTTAGCGTTCTGTTTACCCTGGTACAATTCATAATATGTTTGGTGTGGTGTAAAGCGTCTTCTCGTGTGCGTCGTACGAAAGTTGCGTAATGAGGTTTTTTTCCCCGTCGGACAGTTTGGGTCATTTAGCGTTCTGTTTACCCTGGTACAATTCATAATATGTACGGTGTGGTGTAAAGCGTCTTCTCGTGTGCGTCGTACGAAAGTTGCGTAATGAGGTTTTTTTCCCCCGTCGGACAGTTTGGGTCATTTAGCGTTCTGTTTACCCTGGTACAATTCATAATATGTTTGGTGTGGTGTAAAGCGTCTTCTCGTGTGCGTCGTACGAAAGTTGCGTAATGAGGTTTTTCTCCCCCGTCGGACAGTTTGGGTCATTTAGCGTTCTGTTTACCCTGGTACAATTCATAATATGTTCGGTGTGGTGTAAAGCGTCTTCTCGTGTGCGTCGTACGAAAGTTGCGTAATGAGGTTTTTCTCCCCCGTCGGACAGTTTGGGTCATTTAGCGTTCTGTTTACCCTGGTACAATTCATAATATGTTTGGTGTGGTGTAAAGCGTCTTCTCGTGTGCGTCGTACGAAAGTTGCGTAATGAGGTTTTTCTCCCCCGTCGGACAGTTTGGGTCATTTAGCGTTCTGTTTACCCTGGTACAATTCATAATATGTTTGGTGTGGTGTAAAGCGTCTTCTCGTGTGCGTCGTACGAAAGTTGCGTAATGAGGTTTTTTTCCCCGTCGGACAGTTTGGGTCATTTAGCGTTCTGTTTACCCTGGTACAATTCATAATATGTTTGGTGTGGTGTAAAGCGTCTTCTCGTGTGCGTCGTACGAAAGTTGCGTAATGAGGTTTTTCTCCCCCGTCGGACAGTTTGGGTCATTTAGCGTTCTGTTTACCCTGGTACAATTCATAATATGTTTGGTGTGGTGTAAAGCGTCTTCTCGTGTGCGTCGTACGAAAGTTGCGTAATGAGGTTTTTTCCCCCGTCGGACAGTTTGGGTCATTTAGCGTTCTGTTTACCCTGGTACAATTCATAATATGTTCGGTGTGGTGTAAAGCGTCTTCTCGTGTGCGTCGTACGAAAGTTGCGTAATGAGGTTTTTCTCCCCCATTGGACAGTTTGGGTCATTTAGCGTTCTGTTTACCCTGGTACAATTCATAATATGTTTGGTGTGGTGTAAAGCGTCTTCTCGTGTGCGTCGTACGAAAGTTGCGTAATGAGGTTTTTCTCCCCGTCGGACAGTTTGGGTCATTTAGCGTTCTGTTTACCCTGGTACAATTCATAATATGTTCGGTGTGGTGTAAAGCGTCTTCTCGTGTGCGTCGTACGAAAGTTGCGTAATGACGTTTTTCTCCCCCGTCGGACAGTTTGGGTCATTTAGCGTTCTGTTTACCCTGGTACAATTCATAATATGTTTGGTGTGGTGTAAAGCGTCTTCTCGTGTGCGTCGTACGAAAGTTGCGTAATGACGTTTTTCTCCCCCGTCGGACAGTTTGGGTCATTTAGCGTTCTGTTTACCCTGGTACAATTCATAATATGTTCGGTGTGGTGTAAAGCGTCTTCTCGTGTGCGTCGTACGAAAGTTGCGTAATGAGGTTTTTTGCCCCGTCGGACAGTTTGGGTCATTTAGCGTTCTGTTTACCCTGGTACAATTCATAATATGTTTGGTGTGGTGTAAAGCGTCTTCTCGTGTGCGTCGTACGAAAGTTGCGTAATGACGTTTTTCTCCCCCGTCGGACAGTTTGGGTCATTTAGCGTTCTGTTTACCCTGGTACAATTCATAATATGTTTGGTGTGGTGTAAAGCGTCTTCTCGTGTGCGTCGTACGAAAGTTGCGTAATGAGGTTTTTCTCCCCCGTCGGACAGTTTGGGTCATTTAGCGTTCTGTTTACCCTGGTACAATTCATAATATGTTTGGTGTGGTGTAAAGCGTCTTCTCGTGTGCGTCGTACGAAAGTTGCGTAATGAGGTTTTTTTCCCCGTCGGACAGTTTGGGTCATTTAGTGTTCTGTTTACCCTGGTACAATTCATAATAAGTTTGGTGTGGTGTAAAGCGTCTTCTCGTGTGCGTCGTACGAAAGTTGCGTAATGAGGTTTTTCTCCCCCGTCGGACAGTTTGGGTCATTTAGCGTTCTGTTTACCCTGGTACAATTCATAATATGTTTGGTGTGGTGTAAAGCGTCTTCTCGTGTGCGTCGTACGAAAGTTGCGTAATGAGGTTTTTCTCCCCCGTCGGACAGTTTGGGTCATTTAGCGTTCTGTTTACCCTGGTACAATTCATAATATGTTTGGTGTGGTGTAAAGCGTCTTCTCGTGTGCGTCGTACGAAAGTTGCGTAATGAGGTTTTTCTCCCCCGTCGGACAGTTTGGGTCATTTAGCGTTCTGTTTACCCTGGTACAATTCATAATATGTTTGGTGTGGTGTAAAGCGTCTTCTCGTGTGCGTCGTACGAAAGTTGCGTAATGAGGTTTTTTTCCCCGTCGGACAGTTTGGGTCATTTAGCGTTCTGTTTACCCTGGTACAATTCATAATATGTTTGGTGTGGTGTAAAGCGTCTTCTCGTGTGCGTCGTACGAAAGTTGCGTAATGAGGTTTTTTTCCCCGTCGGACAGTTTGGGTCATTTAGCGTTCTGTTTACCCTGGTACAATTCATAATATGTTTGGTGTGGTGTAAAGCGTCTTCTCGTGTGCGTCGTACGAAAGTTGCGTAATGAGGTTTTTTTTTCCCCGTCGGACAGTTTGGGTCATTTAGCGTTCTGTTTACCCTGGTACAATTCATAATATGTTCGGTGTGGTGTAAAGCGTCTTCTCGTGTGCGTCGTACGAAAGTTGCGAAATGATAGCGGGTCGAGAGAATGGGTGGGGAGGAGAGGGGGGGGGAGGGGGGGCAACACGCAAAGTTCCTTGGGTTCACGACGGCCGCAGCTGCGGCAGTGTTAGTCCGAAGACGTTTTGCAACTGTGGGGGGAGGGATGGGGTTGACGATGTCGGTAAGTCGGGAGGGGGGGGGGGATTGGGGGCGGTGATCGGTCATGAAAACAACTTGATCGTAGACAGGTACTGTGAGGAGGAGGGTGGAGGAGGCTGAGGAGGGGGTGGGGGAGGGGGTGAGCGGAGGGCGTGAGGAGAGACGTGGAGCTCAAGTGGTGTAAGAAAAGAGAAAAACCCAACCAAGAAAGAAGCACGCTTAGAAAAGACAGTTACAACAGTTCAGTTTATTAATAATTTCAAAATAGGCAAACAGTCAAGAATACACTTTGCTACTTATCAGTGCGTGGAGACATTGACAGCTGAAAGAAGCATTAGTAAAATAGCTTTCTCTTTCGTTACAGAAATACCCGATGCATCAATTACGAAAAACACACTTAAACATCCATTAAGAGGCATAGATCCTCATTAGCCTCCGCAGCCAACTGCAAGAGAAGTACCCAACGGAGAAAAAAACACGCTTAGAAAAGACGGGTACAACACAATTTATTAATATTTCGGGTAAATACTCTTTGTCAAAATAGACAAACAAACAGAGAGATTAGCCGCTACTAATCTTCATTCGCAGAATGAATGTGGGATGGGGGGTCTTTTGTCATCCAGTAAAGAGTCCGCTGCTATCTTTTCTGAACCTCCGTTGGTAGCTTTCAAGAGGGATATTAATTTACGGAAAATG
>BTPG01000001.1:117650235-117669681 GCA_036245525.1 Semisulcospira habei | reverse complement strand
AATGTTTCGGGCTTTGCGGAGATATTTGAAAGAAACGTTGTGCGCTTCGATGTCAAAGTGAACGGCCTATACCGACCACTACAAACAGCAACTTATTAAACAATTAAGACAGAAACACAATCCTTTTTTCGGCCAAACTTTCGGCTTAGAACCCGTTTTCAAAGCTGTCAATTGTTGAAAAAGGTTAATTGGTTCGAACGCGAAAACTTAGTCAGGCCTAACTGGTTTGTGTTTGTTCTTCAGCTTCATGTTTTGCTCAGTGGAATAGTGTAAACTTTGCCGTTTTCGATTTCGATTTTATAGTTATACCTATTTTTTTTTGTACCACTTCATCAAGAAATAAGCTTTTTTTTTTTTTTTTTTTTGGGGGGGGGGGGGGGGCGGGGAAAGTATTTTCGGACTTTAAGAAAAATCAGACCACTTCCCGCTTTATCAATCATTTTTCTTACTGTTGCTGAAGTACTCAATTGAAAAAAAAAACCTTAGTTTTTGATGAAGCAGTACCAAGACAAACACATGCACTCGCGCACGCCATTCATGCACACACTGTGTCATACAAAAAGCCTGCATAACCGCAAGGGCGGGGGGGGGGGGGGGGGGGGGGGGAGGGGGGAGGGGGGGAGGGGGAGGGGGGGGGGTAATCGAAGATTTTTCTGCATACTTTTTGTGCGTCAGCAGGACACTAGGAGACAGGGATACAGGCAGGGGCACAAAACTCGTCACAGAAAACAATTCAGTTCCTTTTCCCAATAGCATGACTACCAGCTGAAATTACTGGCTTAAAACGCTTTGTGTGATGGTCTGTAATTTTGGGCCTCCCGCCTACGGCAGGGAGGTCCAAAATTACAGACCAGGACACATCTGCAGTTCTAATAATTCTGCTTTTATATGTGGCAAAACCCGGCATGTCCATTTTGAAGAAAAGGGAGATTTTCATTTTGTACATAATTGACATACTAGCCTTTTTAGAGCATAATTTTAGGGCAGAAATATATTCACGTGGGTATCGCGCACAGTGGTTCAGTTTTTAGACCATAACACATTTCAAAGTCCCTCGCCCTTCCAATTGAAAGAGGCAGAGATTCCCATGAGCACCTGCATGCTGCAGGGCCTGATCAAAATTTATTTTCCTGCTTGCAGAGATCGACACATTTACATCCCTTGATTGACTGCAGACTCAGTGCAGGGCTCAGGGGAATGTATGTATCTAGCAAGCAGTAATCGGTACATTTAGGCCTATACAATCCTTTCATTGGAGAGCGTCACTGTCAGTGCAATCTTTAATACAGTTATTCACACACACTGCAGGCGTCAACTTCGCTACATTTTAGGCTTAATTGCATCCAACATGAATCTACCCAGGCGTGAATCCAATCACCGCAAATTTGCGCATTCTCAGTTTGCCTTGCAATATATTCAGAATATAGCGTGGTCAGCTACGAGTATTTGCATGATCCGCATTGTGATGCATCCAAATAACTAACACACGTGCTGCAGACGTCATCGTTTAGGTTTAATTGCAACCAGTATGAATCTATCTAGGCGTGAATCCAATCACCGCAAATCTGCGCAAATTTAGTTTGCCTTACAACGTATTTCAGCAGAACGTGGCATTTGCTGGTCAACCAAGTATTACTTTATCTTTAGAGTATTGGCATGCCCTGTATTGTGGAACGTCGAAACAACCAACTAAAAAATAAACGCGCTTGGAAAGGACGGGCTCTACACGGTGTGCTCGGTCTTTCAAAGCGTGTTTCTTCTACGTTGGTTATTTCGGTGCATTTTCAGAAGCTGGGGTCACTTTTATCGTGATACGACGCAATACCCGCCCGATTTTAACCGAATATCAGGCTAACTATGGTAAAAACTCTTCATTTTCCTAAACAGCGTCAACTCTAACTTTCATGACGTCGTCTCGATGCAAAGCGATTTATGAGCCCATTTGCCAAACGGAGGATCAACAACTGAAGCCTATTTTAACCCCCTCGCTGCCAGTGATCGTGAATTTAGCGTCTGAAACGACTGCACAATGACCGATATTCACGTGAGGAAGAACAGGACAAAATTAGGCATAAGGAACGCAGGCTTACAAGAGACATAAGTCCTCATGAGCCCCCGCGACAGCGGGGGCTCATGATGATTTATGTCTGTTGCATGTGGTTAGTGGTCGCCTTAGAGTGAAGGGTTTACATTTGAAACCTGTTGAATAATATAAGCATATATCAACCTTCCTTTTCTGAAGACATTCAATGATAGTCCATAACCATGATAAACAGTTCCGTGAACATTTGCCAAACCATTGAACACTCAATACTAAATATATTGCAAAAGGCAGCGTGTCCATTCTGGAGAAAAGCGAGGTTTTCGTTGCATAGCAATGAAAATCTCGCTTTTCTTAAAAATGGGCGTACTCGCTTTTGTCATTTAACGAGCAGACTTTCACAGTTGTATGTGGTGATTGGTAAACCACACGATTGTAACCCAATGACTGCTATTGACGATACCGCTCGGCGGAGAAAAAAAACAACGCGTAGTTAAACGTCATTTTCGCCGATCGGTATCGTCGGACTGTGATTTTGATTGAGCATTTTCACGATGACGTTTTTACGAACTTTCTGCGACATCTTTAAAAAAAAATTAAATATATATATATTTTTTTAGCAAAGAGACTTTGAGACTTTAACCTGATTATATATTAAAAAAATCCATTTTATACTATTCAAACTTTTAAGTTCTTTTTACAAGAAGAACATTGAGATGCCCCAGTAACATGTTACCTGGCCCGGTTGTGTTGGCTGCGTTATTGTTTGCATTAAGTGCACTTGGACTTCAGCTAGTGGCAGTTACGGTGGACAGATGGCTTTATTAAAGTTCATCGATGAAGGTGAGTTTGACTTTGTTGTTAGTTAGTAAGTTAGTTAGTTAGCTAGTTAGTTAGCTAGATAGTTAGTCAGTCAAGCAGTTAATTAGTTCGTTCGTTCGTTAGTTAGTCGGTAAGTTTATTAGTTCGTTCGATAGCTGGTTAGGTACCCAGTCAGTTAGTAAGTTTGTTTGTTTGTTTGTTTGTTCGTTCGTTCGTCCGTACGTTCATTCGTTCGTTCGTACGTTCGTTGGTTCGTTCGTCGGTTCGCTCGTACGTTTGTTCGTTCGTTTGTTCGTTTGTTGGTTCGTTCTTTCGTTCGTTAGTTAGTTAGTTAGTTAGTTAGCAGTTAGTTATTTTGTCTCCCTATCTCTCACTCAGACACTTATTCTTTTTTCTTTCTTCTTGATAGAAAACAGTTTGTTTAATTGCTTGCTTGTAAGTTATTCTCTTTCTTTCTCTCTCTCTCTTCCTCATTCATAACAAGAGAGAGAGAGAGAGAGAGAGAGAGAGAGAGAGAGAGAGAGAGAGAGAGAGAGAGAGAGAGAGAGAGAGAGAGAGAGAGAGAGAGAGAGAGAGAGAGAGAGAGAGAGAGAGTGGGCAGACACACTTGAAGGAGAAAGAATAAAGAATGTGAGGTTTGGAAGAGAGGAACAGACAGACTTTTACGAATGTAAGGAGGGAAAACCTATCTCTGCTTTAAAAGCAAGATTTGCTTTTCAAAAAAGGGACCATACGTTTTTAGCCAAATTAGAGCAGAGATAATTGTAATATAATGTAAAAAATCTCGCTTTTAACTCATTCTACCCCAGACACACCACAGCAAGATATGGATCGACCATGATAGTTCAAGGGTGATGCCAGAATAGCTTGGCGCCTAAGGGCGCCAAGCTATTCTGGCATCACCCTTGAACTATCATGGTCGATCTGTGTCCTGCACTGCAGAGCAGTCTTCTGAGGACAACGGCAACACTTGGGGATTTCGGTGTCAGTTGGGGTAGAATGAGTTAACAAAAATGGACTTGCAGTCTTTTGTTATCACAGCGCAGATAGGCAGGCCGACCGACGGACGCAGACAAACAAATGATAATATGAATTTATTTTTTATCTTCCCAGATTCAATGACGGCAGTTTGCGTGTTTGCTGTACTGGGATCGGTTTGTCTGGAAATGTGCGTCCTGAGCCTCAGTGTTGGCTGTGAGTTTCATGGGCCGGGGGTGGTATTACAGCAATATAAACATCAAGCTCTTCGCCTGTGTTGCGGCGACTGGCCGAGTGTTTGGTAAACAGAGATAAGGGGGGTTTCGTTTGATACGAACGACTCCCAACAACGAACGACAGCAAAGCACGGCGAATAGCCAGTGTGTACCAGGGGCCAGTTGCATCAGTGAGCTTAGTCCTGTGCCAGCCACTAAGCAAGGTTCTCCGCTATAGCGGAGCACCTTGCTTAGTTGCTGGCACAGGACTGAGCTCACTCAGGCAGCTGACCCCAGAAGCACAGACTACACTCTGAACAACTCCGAGAGGCATAGATTCTCATGAGCAGTTTTTCGTGCTTGCAGGGCGACACATTTACATCCCTTGATTGACTGTAGACTGCAGATGTTCCTGAAAATGTGTGTTAGACCTCTATACATCCTTTGATTGAAGGGTATCACTGCTAGTGCTATCAGTCTTTATAAAGTTATTTACACACGCTGCAGGCGTTAACTTCGCTACATTTTAGGCTTAATTACTCCCATCATGATCCTACCAGGCGTGAATCCAATCACCGCAAATTTGCGCAATCTCAGTTTGCCTTGCTACATATTTAGAACATAGCGTGGTCAGCCAAGAGTTTTTGCATGGTGAGCATTGTGATGCATCCAGATAAGCAACACACGCGATGCAGCCGTCATCTTTTAGAGGTAACTGCACCCAGCAATGAGGATCTGTGCCTCTGGGAGATGTTCAGAGTGTTGTCTATGCATATGAAGACGGAAGCTGCGTATCTGCCGTGATTTCGCTGTTGTTCGTTGCTGGGAGTCGTTCGTAGCAAACGAAGCCTCAATATCATTTCAAAATAAATAGCAGGTCAAAGACAGCAGGTTTCGCCCTTTCATAATATAAAGGCGTCCACTCAGTTATAAATGGGCAGTTTGGCTGGATCGATACAATTAGTGTGTTATGCGTCCTCGCAACAGTAGTACTGAACACCCAATATATAAGCCTACCGAAAGCAGGGGATGTAAATGCGTCAGGTCTTTGCGAGCAAGAGGAGCATATTTTCATGAGCCCCTGCTTCAGCAGGGGCTCATGAGAATATACGCCTCTTGCTGATGGAGTGGGTCGGCTAACTCCATTCAATGTATGACGTCCGTGCAATTTTTGGTCTACTTGCGACATTGTGTTACAATGAAAATCAAGCCAGAAAAATTGACATATATTGACTTTTGTCATTAAGGCTGAACTCCCGATTGTGGCAACTTCCATCTTTAAGTTTCAAAGCTTTGATATTCAATTCTGTCTTTTTTGGTCTACTAGTGACAATGTATTACAATGAAAATGTTCACACAAATAATGGATATATTGTCTCTTGCCATTGTAGGTCCGAACTCACTGCAATTTCCACCTTAGGGCCCAGATCGATGATAGTCAATTTTGTTTCTCTATTTCGGCTTTTGTCCTCACGCTAGAGTTCGTCATTTACGCCAGCCGATGGAACAGGACTCTTCACGCGTACAGAGAAGACACCGAGGGCAAGCGGTTACATTACAGTTACGGCTTCGTCACCACTGTTCTAGCGTGGGCTCACTCGGCCGTGGCGGACTCGCTGCTCATAGTAGTGTGCATCTGCGGCGAGAGCCTGACGCGCATTCGCAGCTTCGAGTCTGAAGAACCCATCAACCAGTGCACAATCTGGAGCGTCGACGCGTCTGAATTATCGTCCGAGGAGACAGCTGACACCAGTGCGTCAAAATTGTCACAAGCATCGACCAGCGCCAAAACGCAAGCGCCGCGGCAAGAAGTGTCTTAAGCAATCCAGACCCAAAAAGTGACTGCCAAGCGTGTAAAATGCAAAGAAGTACCCAACGGATAAAGAAACACGCTTAGAAAAGACGGTTACACCACCATTTATGTTGTGTTGTAACCGTCTTTTCTAAGCGTGTTTCTTTCGCCGTTGGGTACTTCTAAAAAATGTCTTACAATGATGCGTCGAACTTGTCAGAAGATGTGCTGGTCTGTGATTTTAGACCGTACGGCTTTAAGCCGTACGGTCTAAAATCACAGACCAGAACATGCGCAGTCAGCGCCATAGCGTCACAGGACACGTCAAGCGTCGACGCGCGAAATTCGGTAGATGTACAAAGAAGCGAAAGCAGTCTAGAATTTTCACGATGAACGGCGCACGCCGCCATGCCAAAATCTAGAGAGGAAGAGGGGGGGGGGGGGGGGGGTGAGGGGGGGGGGGGGGGGGGGAGAGGAGGAGGCGACTGAAGCAGCGCCCATGCTGAAGCCATATTACATTCGAAAAAGATTATGATGTCACTGTGTTGTAATGTCATCATACGATGATGGCATTTCAGTCGCTATAAAATGTTACTCTGGCTGCGCAATCGCAGTTATACAGATTACAGTATGACGTCTCGAAGTGGTCTACCACAACGACGTCATATAATTTGTTTTCCATGCCGAAAAATCATGATGCCATTGTCTCAAATGTCTTGGATTATCGCAATGTTTGACGAGCCCGCCAAATTGTCGCAATTCTTTTGCGTTATTTCTAATCTGCCCATAACAATTTCATTACGTAAGAATGTTTTTGTGTATGTCTGGTGAATCTAACTTGATTTCATTATTTCATACTTGTCTGATTTTTCTTTTTCTTTTTTTTTTTTATTATTTTTTTTTTTTTACTAAAATCTGACGTGATGTGACAGCGTCAACACATCTACATTTATTTCTAGTAAACCCAGCATGTCATGACGACGCGATGTCTAGGTTTATATCTAATATCCCTAGCTTTGCTAATTTTATTATGTCATGGTTATTATGTTAGCATGTATACACACTACCTTGTTTAATGCCGAGAAAATTTGAACAACACCCAAATGCAAGAGGTACAGATCCTCATGAGCCCCCGCAGTCGCGGGGGCTCACGAGGATCTATGCCTCTTGCTTACACCACTTTGAATCCAAGTTCCTGGGACATCTAATTTCTAAGTTTTTTTTGTTTGTTTGTTGAATGAACGAATTTTGCAGAGACACAGTCTGCGCCCAATGGCGTTGAACGGATTAGGGTGAATGACCGATCACTCCACTTTGGCAAAGACGTAAACAGTAAACACACATTTTGATCTCTTAAGGGATCTAACTGTTTGTTTGCCTGTTTGTACGACCACATTGCCAAGCGCCAGCAATATTGCCGACACAGCTTGCCACCCCATACAATCCGAGTCTATTTTCTTGTGGCAGCCCGCAAGGCTAGAGCAACGTTGTGGCCTCTCAGCCAATCAGCGGTGTCCTCGCGTCAAGTGATAACCTCCCGTTTCTTCAACTTCCGAGAAAAGATGGCGGAATCACATCCTCATCCTCTGAATCCTCTGAAGCTGCTAGTGTTGTCGAAGTCAGGCGACGCCATCTTTGAGTGCAGTTAAACATCTCGCGAGAGCGGGAGCTGTTCTATATATGTTAACGACAGGTCAGTCAGTACAAACACATTTAAACATTTGCCACAAAGTCGACGTGACAGGTAGCAAATGTTTGCTTACCACACATTGCTAGAAGCAAAATTATGTTATAGTGTGTCGTGTCCTTAACGTTGGCAATATCCCAATGTGTCTCGCTGACACTCACTCAGGTACTGAGGTAGTTGTATAATTATAATTCTCCCACTCAAACCGGCAGAGAAAAGGATCGCCTTGGATTGCTCACCATGTCCAGCGATCTTTTTCCGACAGCAAACTATGGTTTGTTGAGGTTCGCGAACTACTTCGAACTAGGTTCGGCGTACTTTGGGATCGTCCAATTAAGAACCAACCTGGTTCGCCCGAGATCGCGAACTCTAGATCGTCAGAGTTGGCGAACAAATGTACGGGTAGGTTCGTCCAATTAAGAACGGCCTCTACATAAAGTTCGTGTTAACACCCTTGTGTATGCAGACCCCTGGTAATAAAGTAACCGAGACCACATGCGCAAAGCTGCGCCGTCATGGGCTTATCGCCTTCACTACCGAGAGAAAACAGACACCACACTACCGCAAGCGGTATCATCCAAACAATGAGATTTGAAACATATTTTCACGTTTCATTACTGGCCATAATGCGTTTCGAAAATGTAATTAGAAATTGATGAAGATTTTGCTGCAGTAAACTATTATCCACTTATCCACTCAGAACACTGAAATTGAACAACAACAACAAAACACCACCCTAATGACTCAGTCAAACAATTTCCGCTGCAGTTACAGTTGGATTCTATATTAGTCAACAAGAGGCATAGATTCCCATGAGTCCTTGCAGCCATGCGGCTGCAGGGACTCATGAGAATCTATGCCTCTTGCAGATGGATTTTGGTTGGATGGGTGACGTGCTGAACCTGATTGTCTGAACGTGTTTGTGCTGAAACAGCAAATATTGTAAATACTACTTTTTTTTTTCTAATTTGATTCTATTTTTCGTTCAACGTTGAACAGTGCAAAATGTAAGTTTGTTTTTCAAAAGTCAGCTGTTGCGACAAGCTTTATGACAATGGGACAATTGTCACAAAGTTTGTGGACACTCCGCTATGTATTTGTGACAACATTGTTGATGTTCCGAAGGAGTGTTCCGGCAGTTGTTACAAACAAGTGGGAAGCGTTAAACGTTTAGGGCTTAACGTGTATTGTCCACTACGAAAGCGATGTCAAGGACGGGGCACCGATTTTTGAAAACGGTTGGATTCGAACTGTGTGGCAATAATCACAAACCTCTGCCGACTCCTGTTTTAACATAGCTTTGTTACGAATTAATAATAATGTATATTTTTAAGGCGCCTATACTTTCTATAGAAAAGCTCTAGGCGCCGTACAAATGACATACTAACACACATACATCTTGCATTCTGCAACACATATAGTTCCTAACATACACACTCACGCAACAAGATATACAAGAAAAATAAGAATAACAAAAAGAGCACACCAACAAACAAATCTCACACACAAAAAGACACACATGCACCATAAAACCAACAACGGACACACCAGACAGCCCTCACCGACAACGAAATGTTGACAAAAAGAAGAATTATACGGTGAATGCACGTTTAAAGGAATAAATGCGTCTTTAAAGACTGCCGGAAACTACTGGCTCATTCAACATATCTGGGGGACTGTGGGAGTTTATTCCAAAGAAATGGTCCTTGGTATGAGAAAGACCTCTCGCCAAAAGAATCAGTTCTCACAGTCGGAAAGCGTAATATTTTAATGTCTGCTGACGAACGGAGATGTTTTGAAGGTGTGTACAAATGAAGAAGCTCAGAAAGATAGACAGGGTCAGTAGATGGAGACACTCGACAGGTATGACAGATGGGCAGAACTTTGTATTGTACTCTAGATGTGATAACCAATGGAGTGAACGCAGGATGGGTGTGATGTGGTCTGACTTCTGAATTGTCATAAATCTGCTGTAGTTTTCAGTCATGTGCTTTGTAACAGTTTTTACAAAGTTCGTGCAAAGTCAAAGAGGTTTGTGACAGACAACAACTTTGTCACAAAGCAGGCTGAGAGTTCAGGGATTGTCCGAGAGCCTTTTTATGACATTTGTCACAGTGTTATAAAGCGCGTTACAACATACGACCTCGAGCTTTTCAGAGAGGATATGATCAAATGGGCTCAGGGAGGGAGGGGTGGGGTTGGGTGGGGTGGGAGTTGGGTGGGTACAAGCACAGTTCTGGGACATCCTTTAGAGGTATTTTCCTTAGGGCTCTGCTCGAACGATTTTCACGAGTGCTGTTTGTGGGTGTACTTCCCAGACAGACCCAAGGGAGTACACCACAAGTACACTTCTATGCTCCGTATCTCATTTGAATAGAAGTGTACTTGTGGTGTACCCCCCGAGTTTGAATAGAACTGTCGTCGTGGAGTATTTGTGGTTTCTTTTCCCATCCTATTATTGTATGATCGTATGCTTTTTCCCTCCTACTTGGCCGGTACTCTCTCTTTTCTGCCCTAGTGGGTTTATTTGGGGGGTACCCCCGCCCGCACAGGTACGGGCGTAGTCGCAGCATAACATTATACATTTATAAGTTTTCATCTTCATTTTTTAAAAATTTATATTTATTTCATCATTTAGCCTACTGTATTTCTTTTATTTTATTTTATATTCGTTTTATTTTATTTTCGTTAATTATTTACTTTTCCTTTTTCATCCTTTGTCGTTTCGGTTTAATTAATGATTAATTATGTTATATTACTTATTATATATATTTATATAAATTTTTCTTTAAAAAATGTACTTCATCTTTACAAAGTTTGATGCAACAAATCACCAGGGGACGCAACTTTTGGGGGGGTTATATCCGAAGTTTGTTATAAGCGAAGTAATTTACATAAAAAGAGTGCAATCGGGGCCTCTAAAAAAGTGTTGTTACACCGGCCGATGTTATATTCGACCTTTTTAACTCATTGTGTATCGGGTACCAAATCCCCACATTATGGAGTTGTCCTCTAAGGAGTGCATTGCAATTTAGGAGACAGATCGACCATGATAGTTCAAGGGTGGTACCAGAATAGTTTGGCGCCTATAGGCGCCAAGCTATTCTGGCACCACCCTTGAACTATCATAGTCGAGCCATATCTGGCTGTGGTCGGGACTGAATGAGTTAAAAGCGATATAGACTGTATATCATTGCTGTTTCGGCGACCAGTTTGCAACAGCTCGTGTTAGAAGAGAAACAATTACTGAGGAGAGCGGGATAGGGGGAGGGGGAGGAGGGGGTGTCAGAGGGGAGGAGGCGTGGGGGGTGGGGGGGGGGAGGAGATTAGAGGAGAGGATGAGGCAGGAAATGTGGGGACAAGGGGAGGAGGGGTTGATACTAGACGTCTTTATGGTTCTGTCGAAGAGTATAAAAGTTCAACTGGTTTTTGTTCAGATCAGTCCAGCTGACAGAAACAGCATCAGTGCACCGCTTTGGTATGTAAATATACACTTTTCCCTTACTTAAATATACAGAATCATTCAGACAAAAAGCTGATACCAAGCGCATCAAATGCGAAGAAATAACCAGCAAAGAAAATATAAAAAAAACGCGCTTTGAAATGGTTACACATTGTACCTTTAACACCAAACGCCATTTTCGTCACTAAATACCCTTATACTGCCTAGAATAGTGAGCACGACGTAAGCACAAGCGACATAGATCCTCATGTTGCGGAGTCATTTCAAGGGCATACTGCACGCTCATACTTGTTACAGTTGAAGACAAAATCGTTGTATTAGGAGTTAGGTTTTGCCGGTGGTCCTTGTCGCCTTTAGGGTCTGATTATGGGGGTCAATGTCGGAGGTAAGAGTCTCGGGCTAACTCGAATCTTACCTCCGACATCAGCTGATCCCACTGATCGGACCATCGAGGCTACAAGAACCACGGGCAAACCCTAACTCGTACTAATGGAGCTTTGAGGGGTTTCAGAACACAAGCCAAATCGGTAGCGAACATGAAGTTTGTCTCACACAGCAATAAATCTCCATTAACCCTTATCACTCGGAATACACCAGTGTTTGAAATAAGTTTGACTAAAATAGTTCAAGGGTAGTGCCAGAATAGCTTGGCGCTTCTAGGCGCAATATATTCTGGCACCACCCTTGAACTAAAGCCATTGGTCTATATCGTTATCTGTAAGTACTATACTGTAGCGTGCTTATGGCAGTGTACAACTTTGAAGCTTTAAGCCTCAGTATGATATGGGTTAACACCTAAACTACAATATGTTTCTGAATTCTAACTTCAAATTCTTCTGGTCTCACATCAGCTCTATCAGGTTTGATCTAAACATGCAGAATTACAGACGATTAGTTAATTAAAGTTGGAAATGAACATATATTGTCGAAGGAAATAAGTTCTACGGTAAACCTCCATGTTCCCCACTTTGTAAACGCCGATAACTCCGCAACCACGGAGAAATTGCATAACTCATCAGGACTGCGCGCGCGTTTAACCCTTTCAGCCCTGATGCACTACAGCAGGAGATGGGTCGACCATGATATTTCAAGGGTAGTGCCAGATTAGCTTGGCGCCTGTCGGCGTCAAGCTAATCTGGCACTGCCTTTGAATTATCATGGTCGATCCATCTCCTGCAACAGGTGCATAGTCGTTAGAATACACCTAGTTTAGGAAAGCTTTGGAATTTTTGTGGACCTATTGGCCTCTCACACTATGCTGCAAAATGAAAATAATTGTAACAAAATGGGATGAATCATAACCCACAAAGCCTCTTATATATGAGAGCCATAACACACTAAGTCCCTTTAATATGCGAGCTGTCCTCGCTGTCAAGGGTCTCTATCTGTTGTCTTTGACCTGATTCTGATGTTGAAATATCTCATATTGAAGATTGGGCAATGCGTCAGTGAGCTCTATAAGGGGCACAGTGCATACGCGTCATTGATTTGAAGAAAAAAAAAGTCATTTGTCATGACATAATTTTAGTTTTTATATTTTGTATTTTTCATAATTTAATATTTTACGTGATATGAGTTCAACTTTGCCTTCCAGACTTGAGAAACAATAGTGACAAAACTTGATTTCACTGTGCACTAAATGCGCCATATCTAGAGTATTTTGTCGATGTCTGCGTGGTGACGAAATTTCTGCTTTTACGTCACCGTCATTGTCTGACTTTCTCTAGAAGTCGAGGTTTTTGCTTTTAAAATTTGTGTGCATAGAATTAATTTTTACTGAAAAAGTTCAAAAGATACAAAGCTGGCTAACGAACTCATCCAATGTCTTTCTCTAATCTATGTCCGAAATGTCAAGTGAATATGACAAAATTTACGGACTCTAATGTGGAACAACCAACTGTCTATAAACCGTCTTTTAACCCTCCAATGAGACACCCAATGTTAATATGCTCTGAGGCTCTCCTATGCACCCTTCGAACGAAGTACGTCTCCACGTTTCAAGCCTGTACGGTCACAAACATTGGAGATTCTCGTGTTTACATACATACATACACACATACGCGCGCACACACCACACACACACACACACACACACACACACACACACACACACACACACACACACACACACACACACACACACGGCGTTTCCCGCCAAAAAGGCGTTCAGCAGCGAGGTCGTTAGTGTAACTAGACATGACGTAATTTTATCTGATAACTTTAGTTGTCAGAGTTTCAGATCTTCCCGCCTTTGTCGTCATGGGCATTCTTTTGAATTTGCTCCACCACGAGCCATCATAAAAAGTCTCTTCTATAAATAGAAGAGACTTAACACATTTTGCCCCAGGACCGAAATCCCCAAATTTTGAAGTTACCCTCTGAAGGACTGTATTACGATTCTAGAGACAGATCAAGCATGATAGAGCATGATAGTTCAAAGGTGGTGCCAGAATAGCTTGGCGCCAATGGGCGCCAAGATTTTCGGGCACCACCCTTGAACTGTCATGCTCGATCCATGTCTTTATGTGGTGTGTAGGGGTTGAATGAGTTAAGAAATATATACAACACTTCACATCCCAAAGAATGGAAACGAGTGCCAGTTTGTTATCAGCCTCAACCGCACCACGGCACATGTGCTGCCGTAGTCTTTCAGCACAGGAGGCGGGAATAGAAGATTTTTCTTCCAAGAGTTTTGTGCCCCTGACTGGCTTGGAGCCAAGCCAGGGGCACGAAACTCTTGAGAAAAAAAATTCGATTCCCTATTCCTTGTGTTGTAATCCTTGCATTTCAGAGCTTGTTGAGGAGCCGTGTTATCTCCCTTTCACCATGCAGCGCAACATCTTGTGTATCGTGCTGATTGTTTCACTTATGACTTTGGCCTTCGTGATCCAGTCTACATCGGCTGTGCCCCCCCGGCGTAAGCGTTTCAGACACTTTTACAACAAAATAACCGCGCGTGCCGTTTACGGGTGTACTCCCAAGATAGTCCCACTCAGAGAGCACACCACAAGTACACTTCTATTCAAAGGAGATGCAAAGCATCTCCTATGAATAGAAGGTGTAGTTGTGGTGTACTTGTAGTGTACTCGTGGTCTGTCTTAGTTTGAACATTTATTTCAAGATAATATTCTTCGTTATTGTTCATGGTAATGTTGATTTTAAAAAATTCTTTGTTTATTTATTTATTTAATTTATTTATTTTATTTTTTTTTTTTTTAGGGGGAAGGGGGGGAGGGGGGGGGGGGGGGGGTTGTGGGGGTGGAGAAGGTTGCTGTGGAACACAAAAAGAGCATAATGTTTACAGTTGATGTATGAGTATTATATTGGATGTGTATGCATAATGTGTTACATCCGAAGTGTGTTATAGTTGAAGTAATTTACATAAAAAATGGTTTCGGGACCTCTGAAAAAGTGTTCCTTGTATCCGATTTTATTATATTATTTGGCCGTTTCTCCCCCCCCCCCCCCCCAAGACCCTGCCAACCCCCCCCCCCCCCCCAAAAAAAAAAAAAAAAAAAAAAAGAAGCTGTGGACTGTAAATGCGATTGCCCCCCCCCCCCCCCATCTTTTACACACACACACACACACACACACACACACACACACACACACACACACACACATATATATATATATATATATATATATATATATATATATATTATATATATATATATATATATATATATATATACTTTACTTTTAACGTTACTTTTAACAAAGCCAAAAATCCACTCAATCGTAAGTTTTCATTCACTGTACTAGTAGTAAGTTTTCGTGCGCTGTACTAGTGGTGCTACCAGTAAATTCTGGAGGCAGCTTCTAGTACATACGTTGTGTTGGCAACTTTCAGGTTACGCCTGGTTAGAGATTTCCCCCTCCCCCCCTCCCTTGGGGCGAAACCGGTCGTAGGCGGCAAAAACCTAAATCTATACAGCAGGTCCAAAATCTGTTTAGGAATATTCATGCATAGCTTCCCCTCTCGAGGGAGGACTGAATATTCTCCAGTGGTTTGCGGGGCTCCTGGGGGTAGTCCCTATTGCTCTATGCAGTAGGTGTTCAGTGGAAGGCTTAAAATGATAGGTCTGTCATTCCTTCTCTACCCTTCTCTTTCTAGATCTAGTGAGCGACACACACACACACACACACACACACACACACACACACACACACACACACACACACACACACACACACACACACACAAGTAAATAAATAATACATAATAAATAAATAAATAAATAAATAACGGACGATTGCACCATTGGGGTGAGGTTCGTCCTGTCTTTGAGTAGCAAGAGGCCTTGATTCTCATGCGCCCCCGCGACAGCCTCTTGCAGTTGGGTAGGGGTCTTCGCTGTGTCTCACTAGTGGAGGTGTCAAGTTATCATGTTGACTGCTTCTCGCCAGGGAATGGGTAAAATCTTCTTTTTTTTTTTTTTTGTTTGTTTTGCAGCTGTGGGCGGTTTCGGCAGGGATTCTATTCGTTGTGTCTGCGTTACATCGCCGTGCCAGTGTGATGGCAAAAATGGCTTTTATAGGTGGAAACGCGACTTAGCTAAATGAGCTCGCTTTCGAACCGTTCGTTAAAGTTTTCCGCGACGATTAAACGTGATTTGAAAATCAACCAATAATGAAATAGACTTGCAAATTATTACTACACGAATTATTGTATTATTGCATCAATTCTTCTTCTTCTTAAATTGTTATTTCTTCTTCTTCTTCTTCTTCTTCTTCTTCTTCTTCTTATTATTATTATTATTATTATTATTTGTTATTTGTTTATACTTTTAAAAATTTATTTATTTGGGGGTTGGGGATGCGGGGGGAACGACGTGAGGTGGGAAGGGGGTGGGCAGGGTGGGTTTGTGTGTTCTTTTGTTCCCTGTAATATTATTTAAATTATGTGCGCGTCTTCATGTCAAAATAATATGGTACAGTCTGCACACGGACACAAAAGAAAAAAAAATGGAGATTCAAGATTTTAACTCATTCAGCCCGGACAGACCACAGCAAGACATAGCTCGAACATGATAGCTCAAGGGTTGTGCCAGAATAGCTTGGCGCCCATAGGCCTAACACAGAAAGCTGAGTTCACTTACATTGATAACTTATTCCAAGCATAGTAAATAAATCCATTGCGCCCAAGGTATTCCCGAATTCTGGCGCCGTCATCTAAAGACTGCAATACAAGCATAAGACAGATCGACCACGATAGTTGTATGTTGGTGCCAGAATAGCTTGGCGCGGACATATCGACCATGATAGTTCAAGGGTGTCGCTAGAATAACTTGGCGCCCATAGGTGCCAAGCTATTCTGGCAACACCCTTGAACTATCATTGTCGATCGATATCGTGTGGTGTGTCGCGGCTTAAATGGGTTTAATGATACATGGTAAAATAAACAAAGCAAAATAAAAACGATAAATAAAACAAGATCAAAGCAAGCGCACAAAAACAACAAACACAAATAAATAAGTATAACATGACGTAATACTATATGGCAAGTTAATCTCTACTCACACGCGCACGCACGCACGCTTGCGCAACACAGCACAAAAGAGTTAATATCAGTCACAAATCATGTAATTTCAGCGTTGAACCCGTGCGTGTGACCAATAAATAAATAAAGAAATAAAAGAAATAGATAAATAAATAATAAAAACTGTCTATGACAGTATTAGCCCTTTTCATCCTGATACACTACTGCTTGAAATTAGTTTGACTATGACAGTTCAAGGTGGTGGCAGAAAGCATGGCGCCTGAGGCGCCAAGCTATTCTGGCACTACCTTTCTTTGAACACACACACACACACACACACACACACACACACACACACACACACACACACACACACACACACACACACACACACACACACGCACACGCGCGCGCGGCGCTTTGGCGCCAAAAAGACGTTCTCTAGCAAGGTTGGCGTAGCTAGACGTGACGTCATTTTTATCTTGTTACTTCTTTGCAAGAATTTTCGCTCCGCACGCCCAAAACGTCATGTGCGTGCTCCGAAATGCGCTCTGACCAGCCCCATTTCAAAGTCTGCCGTATTTTCAATACGGTAGACAAAAAAAAAAAAAAAGAAAAAAAAAAAAAAAGAAAATAAAAATACACCTGAATGGACCAAGGGTTAACACACATGCCCCAGAAAACAATTGAAAAACTCAGCCTGTGGGGCTGACCAAGGGACCTGAAAGGTAGTCAACTCAACCAAAGTCCCCCAGGGCAGACCCGAGTGGGGGTTCTTACATCGGTGTTTATGTGATACGGGAATCTCACTCGAGTAGTTTTAAAACTTTCTGCTACGAGCGAAAGCGAGTAGAATAGGGTTTAAAGACCACGATAATGAAATTCTCACCTAAACACCGATGTAAGAAAATATTTTTCAGACACAATTTTTTTCGTTTGAGGTAATCAGACACTCTATCATTTTAATGTTCATTGTATGTTGGAGTGTGCTTTTGCTTTGTACTCCAATAGCCTTAAAGTCCACAATCACAGTTCAGGCGGCACACAATTAACTCCATGTTGAGGTGAGCTGTACCAACCAACTTATGATAATATACCGGCGAGAGAAAGAAATGCAACATTTTCGACTTCAGTGTTTCCGATGATTCTAAAATTGTTGCATTTCTTTTCCTCGTCAATATACCCTCATCACAGCAGACTTTCGTCATCATTCAGACAGTGTAAACACATTATATTTTTTTAAAAAAATCCAACATTATGGCCAAAACAAATTTATCAGAATATCACAGGCCACGTATTCAAAATTACAAAAAATAACAATTAAAATTAGTTATTACTGCATATTGTCCAAAATAACAGTTAGAACAGCACACATTTAACAAAATAAAGTCTTAAATAGCATGAAGTTTGAAGTGGTTATGACGTACTGATGAATAAGTGAAAATCTGAATTTGGACGAACTTTGATAACGATTGACATGAACTTTGTGTATAACTTTCGTGACCCTCGCAAAGGAATCTTCACTCTTCGTTGTTCACACACACACACACACACACACACACACACACACACACACACACACACACACACACACACACACACACACACACACACACACAAATTATTTCCACCGTACAACACAACTAAACGCACACACACACACATACACAGAAATTATTTCCAACGTTCAACACAACTGAATGCACACACACACACATACACACACACAAAGAAATTATTTCCACCGTACAACACAACTAAACGCACACACACACACACACACACACACACACACACACACGCACACACACACACACACACACACACACACACAGAAATTATTTCCACCGTACAACACAACTGAACGCGCGCACACACACACACACACACACACACACACACACACACACACACACACACACACACACACACACACACACACACACACACACACACACACACACACACAGAAATTATTTCCACCGTACAACACAACTGAACGCCACTTCGTTGAAAAAATGAACAAAACACATAATCTTGTTTTTAAGGTTGTATACTATACCTATATTTTTTAATTGAAAACTGCCGCTTATAGGTTTTTTTTGAGAGCCTTATTGAGTCTGGAGGCTATTGCCACCCTGAAAGACCCATGGTCCAGGGCATAATATTTGTAAGTTTGAGCCTTTTGCGTGACCTACCCCTTGAGCGAAAACACGCAAAATAGCTGATTTCAGAACACACTAAAAATTTATCGAATAGTGTGTTAAAATGATAAAGAAACATTTCGGTCACTTCATAAAGTATGTTAGTATTTTCTCGTAAAAAAAGTGTGTTCTGATAATTGGAATTCTAAGTGCAATCGAGAAAAGTTTATGTTGTAAATTCGCAAATTGCCCGGATGTTATCAATAGCATTACAAGTGTTTGCAATGTTGGGCAATTGCTCAGGCCCTTTTTATTCAATAAAGTAGTACTTTATGTTATAACTATCACATTGATTATGAAGAAAATATGGGGTCCCGCACAAAATTTGGCACTTTGGGTCGTTTTCGAGTGCGTATTCAATAAGGGATACAAGCGATGTCTGACTTCCGGCAGATCATATCTCCGCCGTAGCCGGTCACAAGCCTGCATGAGAAAGAAGGGAAAACGACTATTTTAAACCTACAAGGGAAAACCTACGCCCAAACTGTTGCAAACTACGCCCAAACTGCTAGTCCTCGATCACTATTTGTGACAGTAAACTGGAACAAACAACAACGGCAGATACGGGACGAAAACGTTTATCTATAAGTAATTAAATGCACGTACTGGTTCTTAGTAATTTAGTTAGTGCAGTGGTAAGGTACTTTTTTTTGCCACGCAGGTGACCAGGGTTCGAGTCCCGTAGATGGCGACATTTTTTTCCTGCTCACATTTGAAACCCATACATTTTCTACTTCGCTAAATGAAACACATTTTAAACCC
>BTPG01000001.1:117637367-117649735 GCA_036245525.1 Semisulcospira habei | reverse complement strand
GTACTTCATAGTCAAATTTAATGTGTTCTTAAAATGGTAAAAAAAAAAAAAAAAGTGCATTCTTTTCACATGCTTTGCGTTTGGATTGCTTCATGCGCCTTTTTGATTTAGATGATGATGATTACTTACTTACTTACGCCTGTCACCCCTACCCGGGTATAGGCCGTCGACGAGAGACCTCCAGCAACTCCTGTCCTGTGCTTCTCCTTCGATTCTACTCCAGGTGGTTCCCAGTCTCTAGATGTCTGCTTGGAGGTCTCGACGCCAGGAGTTTCTCGGCCTACCTCTTTTCCTCTTTCCCTGGGGGTTCCATGACAATGCCTGCCTAGTGATACTGGAAGCTGGCTTTCTCAGACTGTGACCGATCCATCCCCATCTTCTTCGCCCAATTTCATTCTCTGCTGTTATCTGCTCTGTTCTCTCCCAGAGTCTGACGTTGCTGATCTTCTCTGGCCAGTGGATTTTCAAAATTCTTCTAAGGCAACTGTTCATGAAGGTCTGTACTCTGTTGACTGTGGTTTTTGTCAATCTCCAAGTCTCTGCTCCATATAAGAGAACTGCTTTTACATTGGAGTTGAAAATCCGGACTTTGGTGTGTTGTGACAGCTCTCTGGAGCTCCACACTTTTTTCAACTGGAGAAAGGCTGCTCTGGCTTTACCGATTCGTGCTCTGACATCTGCATCAGTGCCGCCTTTTTTGTCTATGATGCAGATGATGATGATGTTCATTTGTATTTCTCCATCCATTTAATCCATTACATCCTGAAGCTGATTTCTTTAAATCTGCTTATTGTCCTACGCAGGCTAAATTACAAATTAGAAGATAGATCAACCAATTTAGTTTGAGGGGTGCCAGAATAGCTTGGCACCTGACAGGAAAATTAATTTCAAGCAGTAGTGTATGAGAATGAAAAGGGTTAAAGTTATGTTCCCCACGATCAAGCATCTCAACACGGTCAGAAAACTGTCTGCAACAGATACTGCTGACAGTATGTGTATGGGTCCTTTGTGTACTATCTAAGAGCTTTATAATGTAAGTATAATGCCAAATTTTGAAATTCATCCTTTTGAATGTGTATTGTTTTGTACCCGAGTCACGGATTTATCGTCTGCATTGGCCTTGTTTTGAATTCATATGCATATTTATGAGCCTACGTCACAAAGGAGAACCCGGACCACTATCTGTGTATCGCAATTCTGCAGGTCACGAAGTCATCGGTGTGGTGTACACGTGTCAGTTTACATGTGTACTGATGTTATCCGGCATCCCTTTGACATAATTTTTCACAAGAAAGCAGAATAAACCTTCCATACTTGCTATGCTGTCATAATCACAATGCAGGTTCCACTCGACCTGCTAGTATTTACTAGTAACGTTCATGTGTACCCTCGCGCTGGGACCATATGGCGTTGAGGCGCGTCCCCTGGGTGGTGGATAGGGGGTCCCTCATGAGAGGGGTGCACCGAATGAAATAAGGTGCCGTGAACCAACATGGTCTAAGGGAAGGTGACCCCGACAAAAAAAACCCTGGTCCTCCTAGTAAGGGGGTTGGGCGTGGGGGTAGCTTCCCCACCCTGCAAAAAAGGAAATAGCTACAAAAATGCCGATGAAAAGACTAACAGTAATTCCTTTCCTGGAGGAGGAAGGTTCTTCTACCAGAAGACTTATGACGTCCTGTGGTGAAAGCCGGAAGTCTTCGGAAGCCACAGGACCGAGCCGCCTCTCTCTGTCCAGGGACACAACCATGGGCACATGGAACGTCAAGACCATGTACCAGAGCGGCAAGGCCGCCCAGATAGCAGCGGAAATGCAAAAGTACAACCTTTCCCTGCTAGGTATCAGTGAAGCCAGATGGACGCAGTCTGGCCAGAAAAGGCTGTTAAGTGGGGAGATGATTCTGTATTCAGGTCATGAAGAGGAGAATGCCCCCCATACAGAAGGAGTAGCATTCATGCTGTCACCAGTGGCACAGAGAGCACTGATGGGCTGGGAACCTCTTGGGCCAAGAATTATCACAGCAGCCTTTAGAACCAAGAAAAAGCTCAAGCTGAACGTCATCCAGTGTTATGCGCCCACTAATGACAGTGACGAGGAAGAGAAACAAGAGTTCTACGACCGACTCCAGAGTGCCGTGGACAAATGTGCGGAGCGAGACATCACCATCGTCATGGGCGATTTTAATGCCAAAATAGGGGAGGACAACACCGGATACGAAGAGGTGATGGGGAGACAGGGACTAGGTTCGGAGATGAGTGAGAACGGGGAGAGGTTTGTAGACTTTAGTGCTCTAAACCGACTTGTCATTGGAGGCAGCATCTTCCCACACAGAAGAATACACAAAGCAACTTGGGTCTCACCTGACCATACAACAGAGAACCAAATAGACCATATCTGCATTAGCAAGAAATTTAGAAGATCCCTTCAAGATGTTCGAGTGAGGAGGGGAGCAGATGTCGCCTCAGACCACCATCTGCTTACATTAAGAATGAAGCTCAAGCTAAAGAAAAGCCGCACAGAGACAAGAAGACAGCGCTATAATGTAGGCCTCCTGAGAGAAACTGGAGTTAGAGAAGAGTTCAAACTGGTGCTGTCCAACCGGTTTCAAGCGCTACAGGAGCTAGTAAATGAACAGGAGGCGGTCACCACAGAGCAGCAGTGGAAGGCAGTTAGAGAGGCGCTGAACTCAACCTGCAAAGACACTGTAGGGTTCAGGAAACACCATCACAAGGACTGGCTGTCGGCACAAACCTTGAAGAAGATAGAAGTGAGGAAGCAGAAGAAAGCAGTTGTCAACAACAGTCGCACGAGAGCAGCCAAAGTAAGGGCACAGGAGGAATACTCGGAAGCCAACCGCGAGGTGAAGAGGAGTATCAGGGCAGACAAGAGGGCCTACACAGACAGCCTGGCAGCAGAGGCAGAAAAGGCAGCAGGCAGCGGCAACATGAAACAGCTCTACGACATTACCAGAAGATTGTCGGGCAAGTATGGCCATACAGAAAGACCAGTAAAAGACAAAGAAGGCAAGCCTATTGCAGACAGAGCAGACCAACTCGACAGATGGGCCGAGTATTTTGAAGAGTTACTGAACAGACCTAGCCCACCCGACCCTCCAGACATCCAGCCGGCAGAGACCGACCTACCCATCAGCTGTGTCGGATCCAGCCGGGAAGAGATCAGAAGAGCAGTGGCATTTTTGAAGAATGGCAAAGCAGCAGGGCCAGATCTCATCCCAGCGGAGTCTCTGAAAGCAGACCTAGAGACAACGGTGGAGATGCTGTACCCACTGTTTGGAAAGATCTGGGAAGAGGAGGTGATGCCGGCTGACTGGAGGGAGAGGTACCTAATCAAGCTTCCCAAGAAAGGCGACCTCAGCAAGTGTTCCAACTACAGAGGAATCACCTTGCTGTCAGTACCAGGAAAGGTCTTCAACAGGATCATCCTAGAGAGAATGAAGAGCTCCATTGACCCCCCCAGCTGAGAGACCAGCAAGCAGGATTCAGGAAGAACCGATCATGTACAGACCAGATCACCACTCTCCGCATCATCGTGGAACAGTCTCTGGAGTGGAGCGCCCCGCTGTACGTCAACTTTGTGAATTATGAGAAAGCATTTGACAGCGTGGACCGAGAGACTCTGTGGAAACACCTACGACACTACGGTGTACCCACAAAGCTCGTCCGCCTGATCAAGAGCAGCTACGATGGCATGACATGTCGCGTGATCCACGAAGGGCAGTTCACCAGGGAACTCCAGGTCAGAACTGGTGTCAGGCAGGGGTGTCTGCTGTCTCCATTCCTCTTTCTACTGGCCATAGACTGGGTCATGAAGATGACCACAGAGCACAGACGAAGTGGAATACAGTGGACACTGTGGACACAGCTTGACGACCTCGATTTTGCAGACGACTTGGCATTACTGTCCCACACTCATCAACAAATGCAGGACAAGACCACGAGGCTTGCTGACATCTCGTCCCTAGTGGGCCTCACGATCCACAAACAGAAAACAAAGACAATGAGGCTGAACGCAACCAGGGAAGAACCAGTCTTGCTTGCTGGCACCCCGTTGGAGGAGGTGGAGTCCTTCATCTATCTCGGGAGCATCATAGACAAAAAAGGCGGCACTGATGCAGATGTCAGAGCACGAATCGGTAAAGCCAGAGCAGCCTTTCTCCAGCTGAAAAAAGTGTGGAGTTCCAGAGAGCTGTCACAACACACCAAAGTCCGGATTTTCAACTCCAATGTAAAAGCAGTTCTCCTACATGAAGCAGAGACTTGGAGATTGACAAAAACCACAGTCAACAGAGTACAGACCTTCATGAACAGTTGCCTTAGAAGAATTTTGAAAATCCACTGGCCAGAGAAGATCAGCAACGTCAGACTCTGGGAGAGAACAGAGCAGATAACAGCAGAGAATGAAATTGGACGAAGAAGATGGGGATGGATCGGTCACAGTCTGAGAAAGCCAGCTTCCAGTATCACTAGGCAGGCATTGTCATGGAACCCCCAGGGAAAGAGGAAAAGAGGTAGGCCGAGAAACTCCTGGCGTCGAGACCTCCAAGCAGACATCAAGAGACTGGGAACCACCTGGAGTAGAATCGAAGGAGAAGCACAGGACAGGAGTTCTGGAGGTCTCTCGTCGACGGCCTATACCCGGGTAGGGGTGACAGGCGTAAGTAAGTAAGTTCATGTGTACAGTGGTGCACCGAGGGCATAACCTTTGATCCTTTCGTACCCATCGAAAATACACACCGTCCTTCCATCATTGAAACAGAACATTCATGTTTATACCCACTTTCTGCACTGCAGTCAATTTCACATCTCACACATCGAAGTCTACTTAACTGAAAGCATTATCGGAAATGACAAATGCACCATTGCAGCAAAAACACTACCTCTCTGAATCGAGTGAATGAGAGCCCGCACAGACATGAACATGTTACAACCAGCGATGTGCAACGGCTTTGACGCACACCGTAGTTTTCAGATCTCTACAGCATAAAATGTGATAACTAGCTTGTAACTATGTGATAAAACAGGTTTAAAATCTTGCGAAAGCAGTAAGAGATAAATTCTACTGAAGATCATGAATTTTGAAAATCACTAGCGCTCACGGAACTAGATGAAGATCGACAAAGACGGTAGATTACTTACTGATTCAGCAGGAAAGCATCAAATTCCACCAAGTGGGCAGTCAAGCCAAGCTCTTGCTTTACGTGTTGCCACATGTCCATATTCCCATGTCTTATGTCAATTCTACTTAGGGGTATCTTGTCTCCCTTTCTCTTTATTTTCTTCAATTCCAAGTCTGTCATTGTCGGTGCGCGTCAATGATACTTTTTCTTTTTCTTCGCTGGTTCATCCACTATCTTTGTCTCTGGTTATAATTATGCAGATGACCTAAGGTCATATAGAATAGTTATGATGTCAGCTACCATCGCCTCTCAGAAGCAATTTTGTGACAAGTCCCGTCAGAAAATTCCGGTGGGCCTCTTTTCGCTTTGAACGGACGAAAGAAAGCATTTGGTGGGACAGTAGGGTGGTCACTGTCTAAATGGGTAAGTATACTGAAGCCCAGTAAAAGCTTTTTGTGAACTGAAGCCTTAAAAAAGGGTGGGCGTGCCCCATTAAATCTCTGAGCTTTTTTTTTCTGGAGATTTAGAAGAAAAGAGATACCAGTTTAACCGTTTTAGCCCCAGCCCCCACCCGGGTCTGCCCTGGGGGACTTGGGTGGGGTTAGGTACTCATTAGTTCCCAGGGTCACCCTGGTCAGCCCCACAGGGTGGGTTTTCCCCTCTATTCTGGGGCATGTGTTTCCGTCTACCCTTAGTCCATTCACCTTTTTAAAACTCTTCCTACTGTCTGCACTGCCTGTAGCTCTTGATATTGGTTGTGTGTTGGCAAATGGTTTTAGCTTTATTTAGGCCCCATGTTGTAGGTTTATTTGACGTATTGGGCCGGCTGGCGACATACATTCAATATTCTTTTTTTTTTTTTTTTTCACAAGCAGTGCAGGCACGTCCTGAGAAAGCCTTGTTGCTGTCGGGACGTTAAGCAATGTACAATCAATCAATCGTTTTAGCCCCAAGGTCCCATTTCTCACATTTTGGAGGTGTTGCCTAACGACTATGTACCAGTTGCAGGAGATGGATTGACCATGATGATTCAAGGGTAGTGCCAGATCAGCTTGGCGCATGAAGGTGCCAAGCTCATCTGGCACTACCCTTAAATTATCATGGTCAGGCCATCTCCTGCTGTAGGGACCTGGGACTAAAAGGGTTAAAAAGAAGAAGAGAATAAAAACTGTAGTCGATTAGTTTGCTTTAGAAAAAAACATGCACCTTGTCCTTGAAGTGAGGACAGGACACATGTTTGTTAGCTTGCCATTACATTACTGACGTTATGATGTTCTCACAGCTTTGTTGATAAACCTTTCACCCTTTGCGTATCGGCAGCAGTTTTTGTCGCAATGATTCCTATCGGAATCATTGCGACAACAACCGCTACCGACATGCAAAGAGTTAAGACTTACTAAAACTCAACATCTGACGCTGGCGAGAGTGCTTCGTATGGTATAAACTGGTTGTCTCCCTCAATTTGCTGCTACTGATCAGCGGCAGAATATTGAGGTCGACAACCAGTGTGCGTACACATAACGGTAACACTGTAATTTTTCTCTGTTGGCAGAATTTATTTAGGACAAAGTCCTGATGTATCTCTACGAGTTTATTACGATTGTACTAAAATATTGCGTTACCTAATTTGGCAGATGCTGTGGTCAGACTCGCACTTGATATTATATGCCAACTTGGCTTTCATTTTCATATCTAATCATAACTTATCCTATGCATTTTGTAGCTTAACCCATTTAGCCCTCATGTAATGTGGCAGGAGACAGATCGACCATGATAATTCAAAGGTAGTGCACGATAGCTTGGTGCCTGATGGCACCATGCTAATCTAAGACTGCCCTTGAATTATCATGGTTGATCCATCTTCTGCAACTGGTACATGGTCATTAGGTAACATCTTCACTCTGGGCTTAACCCTTTTAGCCTCAGGGTCCCATTTCTCAAATTTTGGAGGTGTTGCCTAATGACTATGTACCAGCTGCAGGAGATGGATTGACCATGATAATTCAAGGCCGAAGGGTAGTGCCAGATTAGCTTGGCGCCTTTAGGCGCCAAGCTAATCTGGCACTACTCTTGAATTGTCATGGTCAATCCATCTTCTTCTGTAGGGACTCGGGGCTAAATGAGTTAAACGGGTTAACCCCCTTGTGCATGCAGCCATTAGTGCTGTTTACAGTACCGGTAACAGCATGTGGGGGGGGGGGGGGGGGGGCTGACTTTGGTTGGGGTATTTTGGTTTGTTTAGTTTGACTATGCTTTATATGTAATAGATAATCTATTAACCATTGTGTGGATTGATTTGTTTCAGTGGTAAGTCCCCAGATAGGTGAGCCATTTTTGTACAGTACGCCTTGCTTATATTGCTACAAGACATAGCAAAGTTTGGACATAACAGCACATCCTGACTACACTCTTCTTATAATAAACTGTGTGTATATATTCTCCCTTATAATAAACTGTGTGTATATATTCTCCTTCGCTTATAGAAAGATCGGATGTAACAAAAGTTGTATAAAAAAACACATTTTCAGAGTTCCTCATGGAACTCTTTCCATGTAAATTTACTTCACTTATTGCAGACTTCAGATACAACATTCAACTAGAAAAATTGGATCCCCGTGTAATTTGCTATATATCCAGAGTTTGCTTAAGGCTTTGTCAGACGGTACAGTTTCTGAAAACAGTTTTCTAAAACAAGAATTTTCTAAAACTGTTTTGCTTCGACTCGAGCTTGTCACACGGAGAAACAGATTTGTTGTGTTGCGTGTATACATTTTCCATAGTTGTTTCCCTTAGGCAATCTTTTGGTGAAGGAGTTGTGAAAGGTCCTTATTGTGTATCAAAATGGCCGTCACATGATATTTTGTTTCACGTTGATTGGTTCAAGCAACAGTGTTTTCCAAAACAGTTGCGAGATTTTAGGATTGGTTCTAAATTGTGGAAGCAGTAGGAAACTGTTTTCAAAAACAGTTTTGTGTGCCATGTCACACAGCGTGTTTTCTAAACAGCCCCCGCCTGACATAGCCTTTAATCCTTTTAGCCCCAAGGTTCCGTTTCTCAAATTTTGGAGGTGTTGCCTAATGACTAGACCAGTTGCAGGAGATGGATTGACCATGATAATTCAAGGTTAGTGTCAGATTAGCTTGGCGCCTGAAGGCGCCAAGTTAATCTGGCACTACACTTGAATTATCATGGTCAATCCATCTCCTGCTGTAGGGACTCGGGGCTTAATGGGTTAAGAAATGTAAATCCCCTGGCACATGTAACTTTCTTATTGTGTAGTCTTTTTTAAAAAAATGTTTGTAAGTCATCCATCCATCCATCCATCCATCCATCACTAATTTCTTCGTTGATTTATAGGTGAGGAACCAACCCTTGCAGAAGACAAGCTACCGAGGGGAATCAAGTCTTGGGTTTCCGAGGTAACAGATTCTTTCCATTTTTAGTGGACTTTTCCCCATGATGTGCCTGTCTTATTTTCTTTTTCTTGTTGCTATCTTGGTCATTGTCATTCCAACAGGCTAGTTGCCAGTTCTGAAGTAGCGTGAGAATGCTTACCAGATTATGCGACTTTGAGCCTAGAATAGACTGGGCGTGCCACAAAAAGCTGTTATGCTGTTTTGTTGTGACTCGCACACTATATACAGCAAAATGTAAGCTCATATTGACAAACATCTGTCGATAATTGCTCTTGGTCATAAGTTTCGGTACAACCCTTTTTGGCTCGCGTGCGAATCAAAAGTGAGTATGTTCTGGGCCAATGGTCTGCCGTCGTCGTTGGCATTTTCTCGGAGACTATTCAAGCTACAGTCTTCAAACTTGGCTCAAGGATACTTTGTGGCAAGACCTTTCTAAACATACCAATTTCAGTGACCTCTCACAAAGGTCAAGGTTACGGGGGATCAGGAAATATATAAAAAATTGTTATTTTGGACATAATTTATTTTTTCTCAAATGCAATTCACAACTTCAAACCCAAACTTGATGCAAAGATACCTGATGGTAAGACCTTTATATGCACACTAATTTGATTGATCCCTCGGAAAGGGCAAGGGTCACAAGAGCGCAGGAAATAAGCCCAAAATAGCCATATTTTTACAAAAGTTGTTTTTTCTCAAATACGTTTTACAACTTCAAACCCAAATGTGGTTCAAAGATACCTGATGGTAAGACCTTTCTATGCATACTAATTTGGTTGATCCCTGGGAAAGATCAAAGGTCACAAGAGGTCAAGAAATAGGTCCAAAATTGCCATTATTGGACAAGATGTTTTTTTCTCAATTACTGTTCACAACTTCAAACTCGAACTTGCTACAGAGATACCTGATGTATACTAATTTGGATGACCCTTCGAAAAGGTCAAGGGTCACAAGAGCTCAGGAAATAGGTTAAAAAAAAAAAGCTATATTTTGACAAGAAATGTTTTTTCTCAATTACTATTCTTAACTTCAAACCCAAACTTACTACAGAGATACCTGATGGTAAGACCTATCTATGCATATTAATTTGGATGACCCCTCTGGAAAAGATCATGGGTCACAAGAGGTCGACAAATGTGTATAAAATGCCAATAATTGTAGTTATCAACATTTTTGCAAACTTTTGAATCAAATTTGGCACAAAGGTAGCTGATGATAAGACCTTCCTATGTATCCTAATTTAGTTGACTCATCGCGAAGGTCAAGGGTCATGGGGGTTACACAGATGTGTGAAAACTGATTAAATTTTGAGAAAACGTGGATTTTGTTAGTGCAGACGCCATCCCTTTACTTACTGTCGGACACGTGTGATCGGTCATGAATACACGTGAGCCAAAAGGGCTTTGCCTTTCTTGTTTATTTTGTGGAAATGATGTTGAGGAAAGTGATCTCTCAACATACATTAAAGCTGCTTAGTCTTGGCGATTATGCCAGTTACATTGGCTTGGGAAATTGGTCTGCCTTGTTGATTTAGTAGGTAGTAAAATTATGCAGCTTTGTTAAATGTAAATAGTAGATGCATTTTATTCATGTAAGTGCTGCTGTTATTGTGCCATTCACGGAAATAGTTTGTTTCTATAAAGTTTTCCTTCTCGCACTGCCGATTGTCCATAGTGACATGCTCTCTTTGCCCATTTCACTTTCATACCAATTGACCCTTATCATTTGAAATACACCAGTGTGTGAAATATGTTTGACTAAAATAGTTAAAGGGTAGTGCCAGAATAGCTTGGCGCCTCTAGGCGCCAAGCTATTCTGGCTCTACCCTTGAACTAAAGCCATTGGTCTATATCCTTATCTGTAAGTACTATAATGTGGCTTGCATATGGCAGTGTACAAATTTAAAGCTTTCAGCCTCAGTATGATATGGGTTAGAGGGCTAGAGAGCGGTCTAGTTTGGGCAAACCAACAAGCTCGGTATTTGTTTCATTACCTATTAAATCCGGAGGCTGAAGGTTTTCAAATTTGTGTTTTGCCCTGTGAAGGCTACTTCACAGATCAGGAGACAGATCGACTATTTTAGTTCAAGGGTGTTGCCAGAATAGCTTCTCGCCCATGGGCACCCGATCCTTTTCTGACACCACCCTTGAACTACCCCAGTTACGTTTGTTTCATCAGAATGGAAAGAGTTAAATAGAATGCTTCAGAAATTCAGACAGTTGACTTGTGGCCACTCTTTCGAGCAACTATTAAATAAAATGTGAACGGATTTTTTTTTCTTTTTTTTTTTCCTCCAATTTGAACAGTTACTAAAGAAGCATAAATCTGGCCTCTGGTCAACTCGTTTCCTGGTGTTGTACAAAGAGAAGTTTGAGGCGGAGGCTCCCACTAACCTCATCGACATTGTCAGCAAGTGGACCGACATCGCTCTGGTGGAAATGTAAATACCTGTGGGAACTTACTTGACCCATTACATCCTGAGGCTGATTTTTTACAAAATTACTTATTGTCCTATAAAGGCTACAGTACAGATTACAAGATAGATTGAGCATTTTAGTTCAAGGGTGGTGCCAGAATAGCTTGGCGCCTCAGGCGCCAAGCTATTCTGGCACCACTCTTGAACTGTTATAGTCAATTTTATTTCAAGTGATGGGTGTATCAGGATGAAAAGGGTTAAGTACAAAGGAGAACAAGAGCAGGAAAAAGTCTTTCGTTTTGCACCATTCACACTTCATAGTTACGTTTTTGTCCAGGGTTATTGTATGATGTGCTTAGAACATTTATAACGGAGATAGTGTGAACTGTTAATCCTCCGTTACCAGAGGCGGGTCACTTTAAGCCCTTCCCTGCCGAGAAAAAGTGAACATTATCCAACCGCAAGAGACATAGATCCTCATGAGCACCCCGTGACTGCAGGGACTGATTAGGATCTATGCCTCTTGCTGAGTCCCAGGGGTGGGATTTGTCAGCGTTTTCGCTGATCTCCGCAGACACTCTTTCACAATTCTGCTTAAGTAGATTTATATTTCGCGTCTAAAAACGACAACAAAAAACACTTTAAAAATTTTTTTCTTTTTAAATGGCTAAAAATTCTCAAATGGATCGGATTTGTATGTAGTTTGGTTCACTATCGCCTGATACTTCCAGTAGCTTTAGGTTGCAGTAGAAAATGGCGGCGATAAAGAATATTGTTCAAAGACAGAGTGCGCTATCCATTGATGAAAATTGTTTAAAAAATAAGTGGAAGTGGGGGTGGACGGAAGAGACAGTTCGTGAAGAATTAGGTCCATATATTTATTTTATTTGGCAGGCATCATTTGCTAGGTTTTACCTGCCACAGACAGAAATAAGAAACCTGTAGGAAGAGAAAGATAATAGGAGACCCGTAAGACAATGAATTCAATAGAGCCGCATCAGTCATTAATTTACGCCATTTTTAATAACAAAATTTTGACCCCAATTTTACCCCCGTTAATTCTGAATCAACCCTTTGATTTTTTAAAAGTGATGAGTATGACTGATGCGGCCTTATTGATCTGATTATCTTACGGGTCTCCTATTATCTTTCTCTATAACTATTGTCTCTATAAAAACCTAATCATGAACCTGATCAAGTGATGCCAAGTGAAACTTAATACTTATTAACAAGTTGCAACTAACTTTTAGGAACCTGCAGAGGTAACCTTTAAGTGTGTTGCCATAAGAACTTATTATTTACTTACCCTAAGTTCTTACAAGTACTTACCCTAAGTTCTTACAAGTACTTACCCTAAGTTCTTACAACAACTTGACTTAAGTCACAACTTACTCGGTCAGA